>NW_004624748.1:4035187-4047103 GCF_000247695.1 Heterocephalus glaber | reverse complement strand
TACCCAGCCTTCATCCAATTTGATCTGTTCCTTTAAAAATTTGTCCCATGGCAAATTGAAGTCTCCAAAATAATACTCAATTTGATGACAGATTTTGGCCTCCAGAGCAGCTAGTTTTTCATTATCACCATTTTCAGCCATTGTGGCTAATCTTTAAGGCCGTGGTCCTGCATGCGTGCCACAGGTTCACTAACAACAACGAAGACCTCCCCACTCCTCAGCACTGCCAGCCTAACTAACACGCTCAGCTCTCACTTCTATAGTAGACAATTGACAGGATGCTGAGAATACAAAGCAGAAGTCCAAGGAGCTTGCAATCTATTTAGGGAGGCAGAAAAATGTGTAATACGAAGTGATTGGTGCTACCATATGCAGAAAGGCTGTGCTATGGAAACCAGTGATATGGAAAGATTAGGCAAGAGTGGATTTTGTAGTATTGAGTTCAAATGGATGAGATAAAGGTATAATAAAAGGAGTAAAGTGAGGGGCATTGAAAACAGAGAAATATAAGTAAAAAGCATGTTAAAATGTACCATGTACTAAGGGAATTGTGCTTGTTAGCTTTTGGTCACTACAACTTAATACCTGAGAGAAACAACTTAGAAAGAGGAAAGGTTTATTTGGGCACATGGTTTCAGTCCATGCTTACATTGTCTCTGTTGTGTCTTGGCCTGTGGTGAGGCAGGACATCATGAAAGGGAGAACGTGGTGGTGCTCACTTCTTGGTGGGCAGCAGAAGAATGAGAAAGAGGAAGGGACCTGGAACAAGGTATACCCTTCAAGGGCACACCTCCCAGTGACCTTCTTTCTCCAACTAGGTCCTATCTCCTAAAGTTTCCACCACCTCCTGCTAGCCCATTGAACTATGAATCATGAAGTCTGAGCCATCATGATCTAATCACCCCCCAAAAGCCCCACCACTGAATACTGTTGCACTGGACACCAAGCTTTCAACCTATGAACTTTTCAAGGCCTTTTCAGACCCAAACCAAAATAGGAACTGACCATAGAACCCTTTTGTGTAATACCTTACTAGATTTCCAAAATTTAGTATTACCAGAACCCATCTCTGAGGACCCTGAGAAGCCACCAAGTCTTTTAGCAGAGTAGGATTTAATATGGTGTGAATTAAAGGAAAGGAACTGGGCCATTGTAGAAGCTAGAAATGATAAGCCTAGCCCTAGAACATTATATGAATATTAAACTAAATTTGACCTGAGGAGGCCTCCATCCTGGGTCCTTAGAGAAGAAACTACACCCGAATGTAGTAAGCAAACTAAGGAGAAGCCTAACTTAGCATTGTACTCTTAAACAATAGTTAAGTTTTGTTCAATCACAGCCGCTATATTCAAATAGGACAAATGCCAAGTAACCAAATGGGCTCTTTCTGTACCTCATCCCTATTTTCTATATCTTATTTCTGTTTCTATCTATACATGCTTTCTGACCACAAAGCAGCCTGGAATTTCTTTTAACTTGTTCTGGTTCTGAGGGTTTCCAGATTTGAGAATAATTTTCTTCTCAATTTAGTTCGGCTAAATTTAATTTGTCTGAAGTTTTTCTTTTAACACAGAAAACAGAACTTAATGCTAGTGAGTTATTCATTATAGAACTTCCCTTTGTGTTGTAATTTCTGTCTTGTCCATTATCCTGCAAGAGATGCTCCTTGTCCTAGTCATCTTTGCATTTTGGTGCTGACACAGTGCTTCTTACTATATCTACACTGAATGTACCAAAGGAAGAATAAGCAATTGCAATTGTTCGGTTAAAAGATCCTGATGAAGGTATGAGGTCTGTGGGAAGCTTGAAAAAGGTACAATTCTTTGGGGCTAGAAAATAAAGAAAGAGCAAATGCCTAAGTCAGGCTTAGACATAGTTACCACTTTTGATATTTACTCTGATAAAGCAGTATGACTAATTTTCTTTTGATAAAGTGGTACTTCATGTGAATATATTTTCTATAAATCATTCATAAGTTCCTTTCCACATAAGGAAATCTTTCTTTAAGATAATAAGATATATATTATATTATTTACAAATTTACATTATTTAATATGAGCCGCAGGTGCAAACTGCTATTGTTATTTTAGGAAGTAAAGGTCTTAATGTTTATCACAAGTTTAACAGAGTATGAAACAGGGAAAGAGGACAAATCTCTATTTACAATTTTCTCCAAAGTTTACAATGCAGAACTTATTCTAAATACTTACTCTAAAACTAGACAAATGGTACAGTATACATCATCACCATTATTACATTTAAAATGGCAGATTCACAGAGCCATCAACTTAGCTTTTGATATGTGGCCAATATCACCTGGCGAGAGTGGACAGGAAATCAGTCTATGGACAGAATACAGCTTTGTGATACTCAGGGATACCAAAGCAGCACTGTGGTTTAATATTTTAAAATAACACATTGTAGATTTTCTACTGGCTCCTCTTCTAATCAGTAAACTAGTCTAGTTTGGACTCTGCTTTAGGGATGGTAGATCATAGAGCAAACTCAGGAAAAGAAGTCAAATCCTGCCTTTTGAGTTCTGAAAGCCTTGTTCTTTCAGGAAAGAAAAGAATCTTGGAGCATGGATAATAAATGAGCAAGAATACCTGAGACCTGAGGGCCACCCACCCTCCGCAAGGAGGAAAGGATTTCTTGGGCGTAAGAAGCATTCGGAAACTGTGGAGGTAAGTTCAGAAACATCTGTCCCTGAAAAAGAGGACTAGAGCCCAGACTAAGCCCTGGAAGGTGTGATTACAGAGCCCCAGCCCCAGCCTGTGGGGGCTGAGTGTACACAGGACTTGGGCCTTGCTTCTGGCTAGGGACCAAAGGAGAAATAGCTATATGGACAGGAAGGACCTTAACTAAACATCAGTTTTCCATGGCCCAGTGGTGGGAAGAAAAATTTTTTGAATCAAGTAGGTGGGTTCTTGACCAGTTCCATGGTTTATCACAGCCCTCTGCCTTGGAGCCCTAAGTGAATTCCTGCACAGCAGGAAGAAGAACAGGGATAAACAAGAGCAGAGACATAGAAATGTGGGGCTTGGCAGTAGTGTCCTTTCTGGGTGACAACCAGGACCAGGCAGGCCAGGGAACCTCTCCAGAGATAACATTGTGGGTCACTAAGGATGATAACTGGGGAACTCACTGTCTTCCACTCCATTCATGCTTCCTTGTACTACTCAACCCCTGCAATCTTGAAGTGATTAAGAGTAAGCTTATGCCACCCCATCAGCATGGGCTCTCAAAATAGAAATTTGCTGGGGATATGGAAAAATAAAGTTACCAACTTCCCACAATGAATGTAATCAGTATGTACTGCAAACATGTACTAATAAAAATTTAAATAAAAAAGTCATATTTCTTGCACATATGGATCTGGGGACCAAGATTCAAACTTGATTTTTGTACAATAAAGAAATATTTCAGTTGATGAAGACTAGTCAAGAATGGGATCTTCTTTGTCTTATAAGAATGGTATCAGAATGTTCTTAATCTCAGGCAGATACAAAAAAGTTTATTAAAAAGATACACAAAAATCTCCTAGAAACCAAGCAGAAAAGCATATCTGGGCCTGAGGGAATTTTTTGAAAGTTAAAGAACTCCTTTTCTTTTTCTTCTTTTTAACTTTCTCTACAGGGGGCTACATGAGCTCTTTCATCTCTCCCTATGCATCTTCCCTCCCCCTCTTTAATTTTAGCTTCTTTTGCAAACCCATTTGGGCAGTTTGTGATGCCCCCCCACCAAAGGCCTCATGTCCCATTTAGATCTAGTAGCACCTACACTAATGGAAGAGGCTCCTTTGTGAATCTCAGTTCACTTTCCACACAATCTTATTGGCTCCCCTTGGTCAGATAATTACTCCTGTCCAATCACTTGCTGGTACATTGAAGTTAAGTCACAACCACATATAAGAGCATCCAGGGTAGGTGTATCATATTACCCAATTCTAGAAGGTGGGGGGGGAGAAGTCAAACAGTACTCAATTAGTGGCAGTTCTTCCTACATTTGTATGGTATACGTCTTGTGTGGCCAGATGCATTGGTCCTGACCAAGAGTCCTGCTGTCCTATTTAACAAATGTAAAAAAAAATGATGACACCTACTGATGCTGCTGTTTGCTTTGAGTAAAAGTCTTCCTAATTCAGGTTCAGTGACCAGTGAATGTATGGAGCAGGACTAGGACAGCTCAGTTTGGCATACCAGATGTTCATGGTGAGCAGATGAGGTGTCCTTGCTGATGTGGGTGGTTCCCTGCTTAGTTCTGTGGTTTAGAGAATGGGCTTTGGTGTACAGACATATGTTCAGATCCTAACTCTGTTCATAAACATGACATCAGTCAAGTCACTTGCTTTCTCTAAGTCTGAATGCTTTTATCAATAAAGTGATGGTAAAAATTCCATAGAGATTTTTATGTGGATTAGAAGATTCAATGCATTTAGGGAATTTAGACTACTGTCTGGTGCTTCAAAAGTGCCCACTAAATGTTAGATATCATTAATTCTATTGTTAGTGATAATAAACCATACACAGTACATTACACAGTCTTGAAATGTTAATGATCCATTGGATGAAAACGTTTATCTGTATTCAAGGTAGTACGTGTTTGGTTAAATTCCTTGTAGTTAAATCATAATCACAATGCTAAACCAATTCTAATACAAGTTATGATTAGCAACAGTTATGATAATGATGATCATGATGAAGATGAAGAAATAAACCTGGATAAAATTTTGTCTGGGCTTAATATGGTATATATATGCAAATATGTATTGAATCTGATTTTGATTTTATTTAAAAATCTTTGTTCTGATAACTTTTTTCTCAATATATTGATTGGCCCTGTTGTGACATCTAGCAAGATGTGATTTTTTTCCCCAAGCCATGTGTTTCACAAACAAAATACATGTTTATATCTACTGTTTCCAAGCTCCTGATTATGGGCGTCTCTTTCTATAGCTCACCATTAATCACCCATGTCTTTGGGGTCATATAGAAAACAATTTATGTTACAAAATAAAATCCTCCCTTAAAAATGTTTGCCCTGGAAGTGAGGAGGGAAGAAATCACAGAGTGTTATTATTTTCTCTTAGATAAATCTAAATATTAACATTCTCTTAGCTTTAAAGATTATTTTTATGCCGCTACTTTATAAACAATTGAAGTACAACAACTCCTCTGTTGTCTCGGATTTCTGCCTGCAGCAGAACCAAACAACTCAGCTGAAAAACCAAAAAAAAACACCCCAAAATCCCCGAGCGAATCAATTCAATAGCTTATTTGGCATCATATGTAGAAAATAACTTAAAACATTTAAAAAGCATAGCATATGGTAAATTAATTTGAATGTCTAAACACAGCCTAAGGATGCCTCACAGAAAGGAAGGACTTGCTATTTTGTTGCCACTATCTTAACTACCAAACAGCCAGAACAGTAACAGTAGCAGTGGTAATGGTAGTAATAGGAGTGATTAGAGGAAGACGAGGAACAGAGGAACAAATAAACCAGCATGATAACAATGGTCATAGTTGGAATAATGATAGCTAACACTATGTGTAGACATTGTCCTAGGCCAGTGATGGCAAGCCTTTTAGAGCTTTCAACAATACAAAGAACCCACTACAGCGCACATGCCATAGGTTCACCACCATTGTCTAGGACTTCATGTACAGTAACTCATTTAGTCCTTACTGAATCTTAAGAGAGTGCTAATATTTTTCCATTTTACAAAAAGTGGAAGCAGATTCTGAGGGGTGAAATAACTTGTGGAGGAATCAGGATTTGCAGGACAAATGTTTTGTGTTTCTGCATAGCTGACTGATTATCCCATTGAATCTTCATATCAAGCTTAGGAGTTCAGCTCCTTTCTATCCCCTAACACAGATAACACAGAGGAAACCAAGGCTTGCAGACCTGGCAGAGAAAGTGGCAGACAAGGGGCTGAAACCAGAACTCCAAAACCAGCACTTTCATCATGCCTCTCAGTTTGAGGTTTAGGAGTGGTGTCTGGTAGGCTGTACTTGGACTTATTTGTAGAGAAAGAAATCTTATAAGCAAAAGCTGTTGACAAGAGGGAAGTAAGCAAACTGACTTCTGCTGACAGTGACTCTTCCTGAGAAGTGTCCTCCCACCTTCTGTCTGGGGAAGCAGGTGATCTTTTTCTGAAGGAGCCTGTTGGACCCTCAGAGTAGGAATGCAGCAGTTGGGTGTGGTTAGTGAGGTAATTTTCTTAGGCACAAAATTTCAGGAGTCATCAAAAATGCAATGGCTAAAATAAATATTTAATGTAATATTTAAAAATAGATGTTAAGTATTTAAAATAAAACTGAAGTCACTATTTTTTAATAAAGACAAAATTGGTGTGGTTCTGTGTCACCAGAGACCAGACTTCTAGGTGGAGACCAGGCAGGAAGGCAAACCCAATGCTTTCCCCTTCCCTATAGGGTCTTCTCAGGAACCTGGTAACATTTGGCCCCCCTGCCAGCTCTGGACGCCACTGCATTTGGAGGTGTCATTCATAAAATCACCATCTGCTTAGGTAAGACTGTGTAGGCATCATGTCACCAAAACAATATTTCTTCATTCATTGCTGCTTTTTAAAAGTGACTATGGCATTTTCCAATGATACATTTAAAAAGTTAAATCTCTTCCTCCTCCACCTTTTCTTTCCAAAATCAAAGGAATTGTTTAAAAGAGACTATCAATCAATGCCTTTCCATTTTTGGATCTGAGTACTGGGCTACTCTTTGTTTCTTTCTTATTTACTACCTGAAGTGTCAGCTTAAGAAAACCCTGGGTCTCCTTTCAGCATGACATCTGGGACATATGTATCCTGCTGATCTCTACTAAAGGCACTGTGGAATTGTCCAGTCCCAATGGCTTTGGGCTTTGAAGACTCAACCCAGCAGTCATGATACGAATATAGCTGCTTCCCACCCCAAAAGGCATTTCATTTATTATTTTAAAAATATTTTCTTTGGGCTCCTTTAATCCTCTGGGACGTTTACTTGATGAATAGCAAATAAGTTCCCTAACCAGACTGTTGTTATAAATATCCATGGCATTAATTCAAACCATTTGCGTTGGAAACTTTTTTTTTTTTCTGAAGGAAAAGGGGTGGCTGACTTAACCTCAACATTTGGGACATGATTTTCCCTAAAATAACTACAACATCCATCATTTTTTTTTCCTGCTGGTGTGTCAATTTTTTAATGAGAGGCTGGGTCCTTTCAGTACCTTTGGTCTCTATGGTAACAATTTCATGTGTTTATTCTGGCTTACTGAAATAAACACTAAAGAAAAGGTCAGTGACTCATTTTTGATTGGAGGTTACTCTAATTAGAGGATGATTATTTAAAATTTGATCACTGACATGAGGATACTATGTGGTTTAAAATAACATCCATGACATGGGTCTTAAATGACAAATTATAAAACATTTAGACAGTCCGATGTTTCCAAACTATGGCTTTTTTTCAAAGGTGCAGGTGTTTTTGAGATTATTATTATTTTCATCCATATATAACTGACCTTGACTTCCTGCCATTCCCTCCCCAGTACGAGGATCTGAGTAATGCTTTAAGTAACGGATTAAAAAGAGAGTGAGTAATGCAGTTATAGGAGTCCATTTGGACCTAAGGTATACACCTCTGAGATGAGTTGAATCAATACTATGAAGTCTTTCTCAGGTGGCCACCAGATGGCTGGGAGAGGCAGATACATTGCTTAGGCCCCAGTATTGCCATCACTTTTGTTACTGCACATTGTGTTTGGATTTGTGGGATGACAGAGAGGGGTCTTTAGTGCCCTGTGGTTGTTGTCTTGGGTTTCTGTTGTTTGATTTAATAGGTATTGTACCTCCCTCTCCTCTTCTGTAAAATGGGATCAATAACAGAATCTGCATCACAGGATGTTTGAGGGAATTAATCACAATAATCAGACATGCACAGTGCATAGCAGAGTGGACTTTTAGTATACACCACATGTAACTGTTGGCTGTTATAATTACTCTCCTTATCTTCATCATCTGATTAGCACT
This sequence comes from Heterocephalus glaber, assembly GCF_000247695.1. The sequence continues at coordinate 4,039,068 of NW_004624748.1, read as the reverse complement.
TTGGCATTTGCACTGATTTCCTTTGTACTCAAAAGAATTGTTCAAAAGTAAAGTAAGCTCTGAGTGGCAAGTGAAATTTCTACTTTGGATGAGAAATCTGTTCCAGCAGGGGTAGATCTGTCATTCTCTGAGGAACATTGTCTTCCCTCAGGGCTCCATAAAGCTGTACTCTCTCATGATGAAGCTTCTGAGGGCTGCTTTGTCCTCTTAAGCCTAAGCTCATATGGACTGCCTCCTAGGACATAGGGCAAAGCTCAGGGGAAGAGCCTGCTACCTACTCCCCATCTGGCTAAGTAAATCTCAATCAACAAGATTTATTTAAAATATAAAGAGATGCAGATGCAAGTTTTGTCTGCCAAAATCAACCGCACCCCTATGACCCACAGTGGGACCACACTTGGAATCATTGCATGAGACACAGAGAGATAAAGCTGGTGACCTTATGAACACAAGCTGGGTGGGCTTGCAGAGAAATTGCACAGAAAAGCTGATACAGTCGAGATATGATTCTGGGAGTTTGCATGAGGTATTTTTCCAGGTACTCTTGAAAACCCATCTCTTTGATGACTCTTAGTAAACTCTGAAGTCACCTTAGAAGCCTAGTCTCTCAATCAGGTAACTTTATCCATTCACTCAATTACAACTACGTATGTGTATATGTCAAGCTTACTGCTAGGTCAGCTCGAAATCAAATGACATGATCTTCTCTCTTTGCGCTTACATTACAGGTGGGAAAGATAGAGAGTAAATGAGTGAAGAAAGAAAGACAATCATTGTGAAATATTAAAAGCTATTAAGGAAGGGATAGTGTGCTCGGGCCATTTGTAGGAGACTCTTGACCCCTCTGTCTTGCTCCCAGGGTGAGACTGTACCTTTTTCAGCTAAGAAGGATAAAGATCATGTTCCAGTTATTTCCTTTGTGTGAAAGGCTATGGTGCAATTTCTCCTTGTTATGTGTTGATAACAGCTTGGTCTTTCTTTGGACAATTGAATTGAGCAAAGTGATCTGTATGGCTCTTATTTTAGTTTTAAATAATAATGTTGACAGCATCTGAGACTCTGCTAACTGTTATAATTACTATTTTTACTCTCACTGTCAGAAAACACAGCTTTATAATCTGATTTGCCTCCATAGTCTCTTGGATCTGAAGTTTCCCAGAACACATTTTGGACAACAGTGCTTTAGCGTATAGAGTTTGGAAAGTTCTGTGTTATGGATTTCGGAAAAGTAATATGATTTTGAATAGAAATATTCTGGGTAAGATATCTATACTTCTTGACTGTGACCATAGGTTTTTGAATGCCTGGTGATAGTCATCTGTTTTTGGCTCATCTTGTAGTACTCAGGTGTCTACCTAGGATTTTAATCTCAGAACCCATCTCAATGACTAGCCCATTAGTCAATGTTTTGGCATAAAAAACTAAAAATAGTCCCCTGTAACACAACACAAAACAAAACAACAGATTTTTGATGGCAAGCATACAGTATAAGTAAATTCCACCACAAAGGTTAGTACAAAATAAATAGATACAAATTAATCGTGTTTTTAAAGTTTACAAGAGGATAAAACCACATAGAGACTCCTTGGGGAAATACTGTATGTGGCAAAAAATATGCTAGTTCTCTTTTTCATCCTTTGATTATTGCAGCTCTTAAAATATTTTTAAAAAGTTAAAACAAGAATGTAATTTTTTTGCTTAAAGTATTTATAGCTACTATATGTGTAAAGGGAGTTGACTTACACGTTAGTTTGGCTCTCATCTATCAGTAGAGAATGGAGCAGCTGAAGTCCAGTTCAATGCTTATGAGGGTCTGGGCTGAGTCTGGGTTCTCCTGACCACCATTGACTGTGACCTGCAGACATCTGGTTGCTTATCAGCTGGTGCCAAGTTTGGTTTTAGATTCTTTTTTTTTTTGGTACTGGGGATTGAACGCAGGACCTTGTGCTTGCGCAGCAGGCGCCGGAACTCCTGAGCTAAATCCCCGGCCCTGGTTCTAGATTCTTAGTAATAAGTGTGAAGCAAAACAGTGATGCACTAGAAACTGATTTTAGTGAGTTTTGGTTTCAACTTCTCTGTCCTTTAGAAATATTGAGAGTTATGGCCAAAGACTGTGCGTACACATATGCTAAAGGATGACCATATGATTCTGTAAGAAGTAACCTTTCCTACATCCTACTTCCCCAATGGTCAAGGTAATGCACATCTCATAGTTAACTGATTAAAAGTAACAGACCTACAGCCCCTTCACTGAATTTAGAAGGTAGTAAGGTATTGGAATAGCCAATTTTGCCTTAGATTTCAAATACATTCTGACACTAAGCAATAAGGCAAAAGGGGTTATTGGTATTGAGCCCCACTCCCCATATCCTAGCCCTGTCATTGGTTGGGTTAATCCTCTTTTCATTCTTTCTGTATCTTTCTCCCACCAAACCCCTTTCCCCACATCTTTTGGCTCCTCTGGGATCTTACTTCAAATGTGGAAATAGTTCTCAGACTTTATAACATGATCACACTTATTAGTTGTGGAAATTGTTGGAAATGCAACATTATGATCACATTAATTAGCTTTGGAGCTTATTGGAAATGCCAATGTTGCTCTCTCTAGGATAATTGATAAAAGTATATAAATATATATATAATATATATATATATATAAGCACTGCTGCCATTCACCACTTAACCACTTAGTATACTGGTTCATATGTTGGGAAAGTGCTTTATAATGGGTATTTCCTTGTTCTAGAATCCATAAACAGTTCATTACTCAAATGCCTATTGGGTTATTAAACCCAATATCAAAATATTCTTCATTATCTTCACATCTTTTTAAATTATGGGAAACAATGCTTATTAAACATTGCAATTATTATCTCTTTCCTATGTTTGGCCTTTTCCCACTCAAGTTTTTCTTCTCATAGTTTGTTCATTTAATCATTCATTTTGTCAATCATAGAACACTTACTCTTTGTAAAGAATCAGGCACTACATAGTACCATATCATGTTATCTTGAATTCTAAGAAAACTCTGAAAGGTAGATTTTAGTATAGACAAAGACCAAGAGGTGAAGTAAGGATTTGTGTCCCACACAAACAAACCTCTTTATTTATTTTTTTTAAACACACAAAAATAAGTACTCTTCCTAAACACCAAGAGTGAACCCATTGAGAAAGAAATCAGGAAAACAATCCCATTCATAATAGCTTCAAAAAAATTAAATGAGAATTACCTAACCAAAGAAGTGAAAGACCTCTATAATACTCTGAAAAAAAGAGATTGAAGAGATATTAGAAATGGATCTTGGATAGGCAGAATCAATATTGTTAAAGTAGTCATATTACAAAAAATTTATATATATATATTTAATACAATTTAATCAAGATGCCATCAGCTTTTATCACAAAACTAGAATGAACAGTTCTAAAATTTATAGCCAAAGCAGTTGTGAGCAACAAGAACTTAAAGTTATTCTACAAAGCTACCAGAGTAATGACATCATGGTACTGGCACAAAACGAGACATGCTGACCAGAGGAATAGAATAGAGGATGCAGAAACAACACCTGACTTTTTCTCTGTTTTTTTTTTATTAAATTATTTTATTGGTACATTGTAGGTATACAACACAATTACATTTCTCATTGGGAATTGGACCTTTACAGAATGCATCTTGGTTCTTATTTTCTCCCCATTCCTAGCCCTTCCTTCACGCCCTCCACCCATCCCTGTTTACAAAGACTTTATTTCCATTTTTTCCATTTCTAAGCATTTTTCCTTTCCCTTCTTTCCTTTCTCCTGCCCCTCCCACTACCCCTACCCCTTTGGACCTTTTCTTCCTATTTTGCATTATCAATTATTCATTCTAATAATTGGTACATTTT
>NW_004624748.1:4018230-4033530 GCF_000247695.1 Heterocephalus glaber | reverse complement strand
ATAGTTTTCAGAGAAGAGGTCTTTGATTTCCTTCATTAGGTTGATTCCTAGGTATTTCAGTTTTTTGGATGGTATTGAACAACACCTGATTTTTGAAAAGAGGCCAATAATATACACTTGAGAAAAGACAGCTTTTTTTTTCCTTTTTTGCTACCAGGGATTGAACTTGGGTCCTTGTGCTTGCACAACAGGTGGCAAAACCACCAAGCTAAATCCCTGGCCCAAGACAACTTTTTAAACAAGTGGTACATATCCATGTGCAGAATTAACCTAGATCTGTATCTCTTACCCTGTGCTAAAATAAAATTAAAATGGATCAGAGACCTAATAAAGAAACAGAAACATTAAACCTGCTGGAAGAAAAAATTGGTGAAACATTTGAAAACATAGGTGTAACCAAGGACCTTTTAAAAAAAAATTAAACAATTTTTTTTGAGACAAGGTCTTGCTATGCAGTTCAGGCTGGCATTGAACTCATTATATAGCCCAGGCTGTCCTCAAACTCATGATGATCCTCCTGCCTCAGCCTCCAGAATGCTAGAATTACAGATGTGTGCTCCCACACCCAGCTAAGCAAGGACTTCCTGAATAGAATCAGCAAATGGAATTGTATCAAATTTAAAGGCATCTGCATGGCAAAAGAAATAACTAACAGAGTGAAGAAACAACTTACTGAATGGGAAAAAAATTTTGCCAGCTACTCCTCAGACAGAAAACTAATACCTAGAAAATATAAAGAGCTCAAAAACATTAGACACCTCAAAATAAAAAAACCCCATTAAAATGGGCAACTGTAATGAATAGACACTTCTCAGAAGAAAAATACAATTGGCCAATCATACATGAAAAAATGTTCAGCATCTTTGGCCATTAGAGAAATGCAAATCAAAACAGCACTGAAATTCCACTTTACTCCAGTAAGAATGGCTACTATTAAGGACCCAAAAAACAATAAATGCTGTCAAGGTTGTGGGGAAAAAGGAACACTTCTACACTGTTGGTGAGAATATAAAATAGTACAATCACTATGGAAATCAGTATGGAGATCCCTCAGAAAACTAAAAATAGAAATTCCATTTGATACAGCTATACCTATTCTGGATATCTTCCTGAAAGAGCTAAAATCATGTTACGGTGACACATCCATACTCATCTTTATAGCAGCACAATTCACAATAGTTAATCATTGAAGCAGCTTACATGCCCATTGACAGATGAATGAAGAAAATGTAGTATATACAAAGTGGAATATTACTCTATCATAAAGAAAGATAAATTTGAGCCTTGTAGGAAAATGGATAAATCTTGAGGCCATAATACTTGTGTTTTTGATCGTACTGAATTTACATACCTATCCCAGAAAATACCCGTCCTTCTTTTCTAGAGACAAAAAAAAAATAAGGTCTAAGATAAACAAGTTGTTTGTGGATTTTAAGGATTTGGATAAGTTTTGTCAAAGTTTAAAGTACACACAAATCACTAGGATCTTGTCAAGCAAACTGATTTTGCATATCTGGTGCAAGGCCTAATAATCTGCATTTCAAACAAAATTCCTGTTGATGCCCTGATCACATTTTGAATGCACAGGAAGCAATGTGCCAGGAAACTCAGTGCACCCTGACGAAGTCTGAGAGGTAGGGGTGCAGCCTGAGGCTGACTGCTGTGGTCTTAGGGTAACTTGATGTCAATTCAGGATATTTGGAATTGAAACCAACTCCATTACTTTCTAGCTTTAAGTAAGCTACTTAAATTTTAGGAGCCTTTTTCCTTCCTCTAGAATGAGAACAATAGTGCTTGTGTTCCTGAGACATTAAGAAGACTAAAATGAGATAGTGGTATGTGAGAGCTCTTTCCAATCATGCAAGATTATAATCTGGTTTAGTCTGTACACTCAGCTATCATTACTTTATTTCAAGAGAAATTTCATTTTTACTTGGGCTGGCTGGGCAATTGATTCCCTAAGTTTGAGAACAGGAGATGAAGGATCTGAAATAAGGTAGGAGTAAGAAGGAGGGAATGGATGTGAGTGAGATTTAGTATAGGAAGGAAAGTGAATGTACACAACAAGTATGGCAATTCAGAGGGCAGGCATTTTCAGGGAGCCAGAGACAGGTCAGAGCATGTACTCATGGGATATTTTTTGAGCATGTAGGGGGCTGTAGGGGGTAACATGAGGATAAGCACATGGAATAGAATTCCATCATTGCTAAAAAACATATTGCAAAAAATGTACTTCCATTTCTAGTAACACAGGCAAACCAGATAACCTGAAACCCTCATGCTAGAAGGACTTGGAAATGTTGGATAGACCATCACAAACATTTGTTCTTTTTACATTTCCCTTCCCATGCTACTTGAAAGTTTCTGGAGCAGGCTTTTTATATTTATCCTATAATATAAATGTAGGTGTAACGTATTATATAAACCATCTTAGAACTTAAATCTCCAAGTACAAAATAATGAAGAATATCTAATAATGACTAGTGCATTGTTTTAGGTGCATATTTGAGCTCTCGAGAAAGTAAGGGAAATACGAACACAAAGCAAAAAGAAACCTAAAAATTAGAGTTGTTACAGGTAGCAGTTGGTTTAGCTGCCTTTTATATTTTAAACTTGTTTCAGTAATTGAGGAGGTTAGGTTTCATAGCCTTGCAGAGTCTCAGAAGTGGTTGGAGGCTAGGGAGAGGTAAATTACTGGAACTGAGTTCCCTCTCCGAAGCTGGCTAATGCTGACACCCTACAATTCCTATTTACAACTGCTATTTTTTTTAACTTTCTTTCTTTTTATGCAATTCTATGATTTCCTCAACAAACATTTATTCAGTGTCTCCTCTGTGGTCAGAACCACATTAAGTTCTGTAAAATGGGAATTCTGACCATTTTTCCCTCACTTCTATGATTCCATGGATCAATGCACAAGGGAGTGTTACGAAGACTGTAAATTTCTATTCAAGTGTGATATGATCCTGTAAGAGTCTGCAGGATGAAGGATTTTTCTCAGCCTGGCCACTTTTTGGTGCGTGAGGTCTTGGGGAACTTCCCAAGTTTCTCTAACCTTTAAGTTGTTTTAAATTTCCAGATCTTAGCCTGAACCCTCTCATCCCCGAGGGTAGTGCCTCTTTCAGGTAATGTGAACAGTCTTGGGTACCCAGTTTGACAGGGGGGCTTTCAGCAGAGGTTGGCTTCTGGGCTTCCAGTTACCTCAGGTCCTCATTTTCTCAGGATTGTCCCCTCTACCAGCTTCAGGTACCATAGATATCATGGAGAATTTCCAGAGACATGAAGTAGTTTTGTAGACTCACGAACAGTACCATGGATAACACTGGTGGTAGAGGGAAGCCAAGAGATAACTAAAAGCAGACAAATAAACCTCACTTGTGAAATTCAAGGGTGGCAGCAGTGAGAACTATGAATCAGAGTATTTGCGCAGCCATCTGCATGCAGTGGTTAATAATCCCTAGGTTAATCCTTTTCAAGAGAAGGACACAGTGCAAAGGAGCCTTTTCCTACTCACTGCTGAAAACCTAGCTATATTGAATGGAGTCCAGGGCTTACAATTTAGGGTGCTGTGGGTCGGATCCCAAGTGTCTGCTTTGAGACAGTGAAACCGGAACTTCAAGGGAACCTCCCACGGGGGATGGAGTTTCTCCCGTAGAAGCCTTGCTGTTGGATTCTCAGGCCTGTAAATAGAAATTTTAGTTTGTGAGCAATTTAAGTGGTAACTGTAAGTTCATGAAGAGCTGTACCAAAGGCCAGTTTTATCCTGCAGTGGAATTATTCAAAAGCAACCATATGTCACAAGACAAGTACAAACATATACATGCCTTTTACTCCTGGGTGAGAGAAGCCCTGGGCAACAGCATGATTGAAGCAAATCCATCTACAGGCTGTGAAGCTTGGGGAAACTGAACCAGCTGATAGGCTATGTATGCTGGAGTTTTGATCACTGGAGAGCCATTGCAACAACTGTTTACTGTCCAGTCAAGAGTATGTTTTTTCAGGTCATTTTTTTCAGCTCTGTGGTTCTCCTTTGTGACACAGGCTACTTTAAAAGTTTATAAAAATCAGTTCCCTTTAAAGATTTATATCCTCACGTTTAAGAAGGCAACACAGATTTTGGTGTCAGACAGATACGGATCTGTAAGTTTGAACCTTGTCATTTACTTGTTATACAAACTAAGATGTCTCTTAAACCCTAGGAAACTCAATTTCCTTACCTCAATTACAATATATGGCTTGCTTCAACAGAAATTAGTTGTGTTGGGACTTCTATTTTTGTGTTGTGTGCTTTTCAGGACATTTTTATAAATGGTACAAAATAAGGCTTACTTAGTCCCTTGTTCATTTTTTCTTGCATGGAAACAGAGGTAAAATTCAAGGGTATTGGTGTATAGACCCTTAAGTTTGGGCCATGAGGGTGGAGGAAGCTACCACACAGAGAACACTGATTCACAGAAATCTATATTTGTTTTAGAGACTTGTCCCCAGAAAATGCCCGTAATGTCCAGAAACTAGCAAAGCAATCAGAAGTAAAACATAAATTTGGTTTAATAGTGTAAAAGTAGTACTTGTAACCATCAGCTCTACAAATTACTAGCTCAAGTAATCCTCAAGGCAAGTTTAGAGTGAATGAATGCTTGCCATACAGAGCCAGTGACTCACTCGTTCATTCATCACATATTCACTGAGGCACTGGCTGGTGCCAGGCATGACTCTCAGTGCTGGGAGTGTGTAAGTGAAGATGACAAAGTGCTGCTCTCACAGAGCATAATTCCAGTCAGGGAGACAGACAAATTAAGACAAAAAGGTGACCCAATGAATAGTGACAAACTGTTGGAAAAAAGTGAAGCAAGAGGGAAAGGAAATAGTCATATTTTAACAGAGAAGTGTCTGCCCTGAGGAGATGTTTGATCAGAGACTTGGATGCAGCCATGGAATGGACCATGGGAGTATCACATGAAGCAACTTCCTTAGCTATAAGCCAGGATGGTCACAGGAGAACTAAGATCTATGGTTACCCTCTGGGCTCAGTGGGGACTTTGGATTTCATTCTAAGTGTGATGAGAAGTCTTTAGGACACCATCTGATTTGTGTTTTTAAAAGATTATTCTAGAAAGTAGACTAATGGAAGCCAAGAGAGGAAACAAGGAGGCCAGTTAGGAGACCACTGCAAAAGCTCATAGTTAACTAGGGTCAGCTTACATCATTGTCATTTGACTCCACACTGAACTCATCCTGTGTGCTCAGCCCTCATGTTCATTCCTGAAGTAGAATCACTTGCTCTTAATAGTAATGGAACCCAGAAATTCATTTACTCAAGGATGGTGCCAGGCTAGTGGGTGATGTGGATGCCTCCTGAAATGTCTGTCTCACTGTCCTCTTTCCTTGGCCCTCCCAAGGCAAGTGGAGGCATCAGTCCTTCCTGCTCTTCATTGTCACTCTAGTCTTTTGGTTTTAGAACTGAATGTCCTTTCCTCCTTTTCTCTTTCCATCTGTGAATCAAAAATTTCCATTCATCTTCCACAGTAATCGTGAGCACACAGTAATTTTATCCTTAAACATCCCCATCAGGACATGTTGTATTTTGTTGGAATTGGTCCAAAGGTCATAGCAGATGAATTTGGAATTGTTCAGTAGTTCTTGGAAAAGTTTTATTAGGTACATGGTGGACTCGGGAAAACTTGTTGAGACTTGTAGATTATGTAACACTTTTAGCTTCATATCTAGAATGCTTGGGACTCTTACCCATGACTTCACTCCTCCTGAATGTGGGTTTCATGCATTTGCTTGCTTGGCTGTTTTCAGAGAGTAGAGGTAATAGTTCCATTAACATATCGTCATTTCCATGATTAGAAAAGAAACCTGAGAATGTTTTTCTAACAAATATATAGAAACAGTTTCCCTGAACACCTGTTCTTTCAAGTCACACAATGTTTGGAAATAACCACACAAGTTCCTCTGTCTGTTCCAATTTCTGAAAACCTACTACAGCAACATAAAAACTTTGTTAGTGTGAACTAATGTTAGCATGCACCCTCTTCCTCATTATCCTGTAAATTCATGCATGGTAAATGCCTATGGATTTGAAAGGACCAGAAGATGGGTTATTTTGGTTCTGTGTAATTATTCAACAGATTAAAAAATAGGGCCTAATATCACATTGCTATGAGTTAGGAGTTGGGATTCTTGCTTTGTATCTCAACACTCATCCAACCTGCTATGCTTTGAAAAATTTTAAAGTTATGCAAAAATACATGCTCACAGAAAACTTAGAAAACACAGATGGGATTTTAAAAAAAAGAAACGAATATAAAAACCACCACTCAGACATGACCATAATTAACATTTTTACACTTCTTTCCAGATTTTTTTCCCCTACACAAATACCATTGCAAAGACATTTTCAATATTGGATTTTGCTTTACAACTTCCTTTTTCTGTTTAATGGTATCTTATATTTTGTAGTGTTTTTCTAAGTTATGAATAGTAATCTGCAGTATCATTTTGAAAACTTGTTTTCCATTCCAGGATGCTAGAATCATTTATTAAATGCTTCATTTTTTTCTATTCTAGTGAGCTGGACTACCACTTGATTAATCAATCCTTCAGTTTGAGGACATTTTAGTGAGTGTAAGTAATAGTGCAAGCTTGTGTTATGCAATTTACATTGTCGTTTCATATGTTGTTTACATTGTTGTTATCATATATGTTGTTCCACTCATTTAATTTGCTTATAATTTTTTATATTATTGACAATTCTTATTCTTTATATGTATTGCTGTGTGATTCCACATTGGTAATTTAAAGCTTTTTTATACATAGTGTCAACACATCTTCCAGAAGGGTTCTTAAAACTTACACTCACAAAACACTTTAAGTGTTTAATTCTCCAGTCTATACAACCAGTGATGTCAATTTTTAAACTCTTCTCTAATCTTATAAGAAAAAAATACTATTTTAGCTTGGATTTCTTTACTGACTAGGGAAGCCAATTATTTTTCTATTGGCATTTTTATTACTTTCTTAAAATATTTTAAATCCGATATGTATGGGAATTTATTTTAAAACAATATCCATATTCATATAGACATAATTTGTCAATGCACACTTTTAAAATCATATGCCTGCTTTTACTCTAAGTTATCTTTTTCTTTTTTGTGTTACCCTTCTTCCTTTTGTGTCATCCTTCCTGTCTTCCTGTAGCCTTTAAAACAGCATTGAATCTCTGTATTTTTATCTATCTTCACACAATCTATAAGTAAATATTCATCCACATACACTATAGATACACACATGGTTTAATGTTTTTATGAAAGTAGGCTCATATATTACATGCATTTGTGCATCTTGTTCTTCTCACTCGATAATACTTCATTTGAAAACTCTTCAAATCATGTAATAGAAAAATTTATTATTTTTAATGACAGAAAAGTTTTAAGAAGCCAGTTTCCTGTTGATAGGCATTGCTTTTGTTTCTAATATTTCTTTTTGTTCTACTACTACTAACAATTCTGCAGTTAATATCTTTCTACATATGTCTTTATAAATATTCTTATTCTGGAATAACTAGGAATATTGTTTCTGGGCAAGTGTAAATGTATGTGTTTTAATTATAAAAAATGATTGCTTTCTTCAAAGATTAAATCACTTCCTTTCTACACCAGCAATATCTGAGAGAATCCACTTAATCCCATCCTAGTCAGTAAGAGGTGTTGTGACTTTTTGTAATTTTTGTCAGTCTGATGAGTGTAAAGTGATAATCGTTTTGTTACCATAATTTGCATATCCACAGTTAATGACTTGTGAATTTGTACATCTTTTCTTTTGTTTGTTGGCCACTGATTTATTTACTTGTGAGTTAACTTTCCCCACTATTTTATTGGGTTATTTATATCTTGTCTATTTGTAAGAGATTTAAATATTTTTCAACATTTTGTCAATTACCTTTGTGTATGCTGTCTGTTGCCATACAAAAGATTTTAGTTTTTGCATAGTCAAATGCAGGTATCCTTAACTTCTAGATTCCTAGTCATAGTTTAGAAGAAGTCGTCATTTCCAGGTACTTTTGGATAGTGAGAGCTCTGTTTATTTTACATGTTCTTTATTTTATTATTTAAGACTTTAACCCATCTAAAATTTATTTTTTGATTTGTTGTAAGAAATAGTCCATTTTGTATTTTCTTCCAGATAGCCTTCTAGGATATTAGCAGCAATTATATTAAATAATCCATTATTTTTACCAAATGAATATATATTATCTTTAGTAAGGAGAGGTGGTGCACTCCTATCATCTGAGCACTCTGGAAGTCTGAGCCAGGATGATTGCAAGATTGAGTCCAGCCTGTACAATTCAGTAATTTAGGGAGACTCTGACTCAAAATAAAAAATTTTAAAAGGCTGGAATGTAGCTCAGTGGAAAGGCTCTGGGTTCAATTACTCACTACTGCAAAACAAATAAACATAATTTTATAATATATTAAATTCTCACATGGGATTTATTTTTGGATTATCTTTTCTATTTCAGTGCTCAATTTACTTTTTCCTATTTCATCATATGACTTTATAATATATTCTGATATTCAATAAGGCAAATCTTTCTGTACCATTTTTCATACTATTCTCAGATGTATTTCTTTCATATGCAATTTTAAAATAATTTACAGAATTAAAAAACTTTTGGGGCAGGATTGGTGGCAAATACTTATAATCTCAGCAGTTTGGGAGGCTGAGGCAGTCTGAGCCTCAGCCTAGGCAACTCCATGACTTAGACCATGTTTTAAAATGAAAGATAAAAAGGGATGGGGTCATAGTTCAGTGTGAAGGCCCTCAATTTAATCTCCAATGCTGAAAAAAATATGGATGGATTATCACTGAAGTATGCTGAATTTGTACATTAATTTTTGGATAATTAAAATTTTTATATTTATTCTTTCAAGAACATGGAATGCATTTTCACTTTTTCAGGTGTAGTATTACATATTTTAATAAAATTCTATACCTTCAGTACCTTGCCTATGAATTAATAAAATATATTTTGCAGTTTTTATTTCTATTTCTAAAAAATGGTTATTGGAAAAAAACATTGATTTTATAGATCAATTTGGAGAAATTGACATCTCATAATATTGAGTCTTCCAATCTATATGGTCATGGTATATACCTCTAATTATGTAAGTTTTCTTTAATTTTTCAGCAGCTTTTATAGTTTTCTGTTAATAGATCTTATATTCTTTGGTAAGATCTATCTATAAGTATTTCATATTTTTTATGCCACCATAAATATTTTAAAGTTTCAATTTCCAACTGCTAATTGCTACTATGTAGAAATACAATTGATTTTTTTGTAATTAATTTTGTAGCTTACAACCTTACTAAATTTATTTTTTAATTCTATTGACATTTTTGTTGATTCTGTCTGATTTTTTATATAGAAGAGCATGTAATCTGTGAATAACAAAAAGTTTACCTGTTTTTGACCTATCTGGATTACATTTCTGAAAAAGTACACAATTGATTTCATTCTTCTTACATGTTAGTAGAATTTACTAGTAAAAGCATTTGGGCCTGGAATTTCTTTGTGGGAATATTTTTATTTATAATAGATACAGAACTAATCAGATTATTATTACTCTTAAATGAGCTTTGATAATTTATATGTTTCAAGTGACTGGACAGTTTTAGCTATATTAAATTTATTGGCATAAAATTGCTTATAATATTCCTTTATTATTTTAATATCTGTCAAATCTGTAGTAACATCCTATTATAGACAGCTAAGTTAGGCAGAAATATTTTAGGCAGTCAGACAGGGCTAGGCCCTCAAAGGAGTTGGTGCAGAAGATAAGAACACATTACAACTGTGGCTGCAGGCACATTCATTGAAGGCTAGGTCTCAAGATAAAGATAGAATGGCTACATATCTCTCTGAGGGATAAACAATATACTATGATTAATATTACCTGGTCCAATAAGTATAAATAGGCATCAGTCACCTTAGTGGGTGACTGGGACCTCCTGACTCATCTTTTCCAAAAGAAATCCTTGTTCTTCCATGTATACCTGCTACGTGACTGCTTCCCCATTGGATCAATATTACCTAAGCGGCTATACTTATAATCCTACTGGTTGATTATAGTTTTGTCTCACATTGTACCCACCTGGTGATTTTGTACCTATCTTGTGATTTTGCTCTATAAAGCTTCCTCTGTAAAGTAGGGTCTGCAGCAACCTATTTGGGTCCCCTCCTGTCTCTCTCAGGAGCTGTATATTTCCCCCTCAATAAATATTTATTACTCTTAACCTCTGTTGCTCCTCAGAGATCATTCTTCAATTTTGGGAACACAAACTTGGTGTATCAGACATTTTGCAGGTTGGGGGTTATATTATTTCCCCAATATCATTTGGAGGTCCTATACCAATTTTTCTTGTCCTCGATATTGTTAATCTGTTAAGGTTTGATTTCTATAAGCAGTATAGAGTTGAGTTGTGTTTCTTCTCCAACCTGAAGATCTCTGCTTTTTAATTATGTTATTAGGCCATTTACTTTTTTTTTTAGGCACACAATATAATATACAATGTTGGGATAAAAGCAGATATCTTTTCACAATATGAGAAACATAACATGCTCATCTTCAAGTTGTGTGAAAAAAATCAACTTTATCAAAAGCATATGTTTACAAGTTCTGAAAATATTTATCTTAATATAAAGTATGGCATCAAATTAAAAAATATCTTGTTACACAGAATACAGAGTATACACACCAAAAATTTAAAACAAAAGTAGTGGCAAAATCCCAATTAACAAAAAGCAATTAACAAAATTAAGTTTTTTAGTGGCCTATACCTCCAAATTGTAAATACTAAACAAAAACTACATAAATAGTAACTATTTAAAAGTAAAAAATACATTTTAATTTACCACGCTTAATTAAGACACTGTGTATTAAGCTCAAAGATGCAAAAAATATCTCTCAACTCAATATTTTATATTAAACACTGTAGATACATAATCCACATATTAAAGTGATTTACTGAAAAACAATGTATGTACTTTAGGATATCTCTATCTGGGATTTTATTTTTTGGAAATTTTATGGAGAAATATTGACCTCAAGCTTTTTGTATTAATTATTCCTATAGGTCTCCACTACATAAGAAAATTTCACAGGATTTTAAATATAGGCTTAAATATATAAAGTCTCTCCCCAGTGAGATTTCTTTCATGTATTTGACAATACATGTGTGTACTGAAAGCATTCCCACATTGCTTACATGAATATGGTTTCTCCCCATCGTGAGTGTCTTTGGCAAACACCACAAATGCTGAAAGCTTTTCCACATTGCTTACATGCATATAATTAATGCTGAGTGTGAGTTTTTTCATGTATTTTACAATAACATTGTGTACTAAAAGCCTTTCCACGTTGCTTACATACATAGGGTTTCTCCCCTGTGTGAATTGTCATGTTATTTACACTTATTTTTTGTACTAAGCTTTTCCACATTGCTTACATACATAGGATTTCTCCCCAGTATGAATTCTTTCATGTATTGTACAGTAATCTTGTGTACTAAAGGCTTTTCCACATTGCTTATTTACATAGGGGTTCTCCCCTGTGTGAATATTTTCTAATAACATTGTGTACTAAAAGGTTTTCCATATTGCTTATTTACATAGGGGTTCTCCCCTGTGTGAATATTTTCCATGTATTTTATAATAACATTGTGTACTAAAAGGTTTTCCACATTGCTTATATACATAGGGCTTCTCCCCAGTATGAATTATTTTGTGTATTTTACAATAATCTTTTGTACTAAAAGCTTTCCTACATTACTTACATACATAGGATTTCTCCCCAGTGTGAATTCTTTCATGTATTTTACAACAACCTTGTGTACTAAAAGCTTTCCCACATTGCCTACATACATAGGGCTTCTCCCCTGTGTGATTTCTTTCATGTTGTTTATAATGTTGACACCTACTGAAAGCTTTCCCACATTGCTTACGTATATAGGATTTCTCCTTTGTATGTGATTGTGATTTCTTTCATGGATCTGAATATCATTAGGAGTCATGGAGGCTTTCACATTTTTCTTATATATTAAAGGTCTTCTCTCTAAGGTGAGTTCTTTCACTAAGATCAGAGTAAGATTTCTCACATTGAGCATATTCATAGGGTTTCTCTCTAGTCTTTGTCCTTACATGCTTCTGAAAGGACTGGAAATCACCACAGGTTCTTCCATGTTCATTACATTTACTCAGTTTCTCTTCCAATCCCAAGTACTCATATGTCTTCAGTCCAGTGTGAAGGTCATTTACTTTTAATATGATTATTGATATGGTTAGATTTATATCTATCAGGTTTAATTGCTTTGTGTTTGCCCATCTGTTTTTTATTCCCTTTCTCTACATTTTGATCATTAATCTATTTTTAGCCATTGAAAGTCTGCTCATGAAAAATGAAACTTTAATTTCATATTGAATCCAAAACTTCTCCCCTCTCCCTGCACAGGTCTCATCCATGGCTCAAGGATACTTTCCTTTTACTCTTTTTATTTCTTTTCCCCAATTATTTTCAGTGCTCATGCCTTCTCCAGGATTGGGGTTGGGAGAAGCTAGATTAGAGTGATAAAAGCCCTTATGTATTTTTATTCAACAGTAGAAATAGCAGATTTTTAAGTTATTTATAGAAGTCTTAAGACTTCTTAGTACTTAGCCCATGGAAAGCTTTTGATATTGAAAAGAAGACTCTGCAATTAGTCTATTTATAAATGTTGCAAACATTTTGGATGTGAATACTAGAGACAATGACTATTAGAGCTTGGTGTATAGTTGCTACCTCAACTGGAGTAGTCATTAGAAATATACTTATTCATTAAGTCTTATCATTCTGAATTAAGAGATTATGTTTCCAAGATAATGAGAGCTGCTATAGCAACAAAAACAAAACCTTAATAAAAGCTTCTTCCCTGGTCCTTCCATCTGTGGCTCTGCTGCCTTTGGGCTAGGACTTCTAAGGTTGCTATGGCCACTGACATGGAGATGGCCGTGGAAGCTTCCCTAAAGGCTAAGCCATAGGGGTGGCATCACCATTTTCACTCACATTCCATAGGCTGTCACTCAGTTATATCCAAATGCAAGAAGGCTAAGGGATATAGTACAGATGTGTGACCAAAGAGAACAGAAAAGGTTTGGTAAAGAGCTAGTTAGTCTCCGTGTAATAGGATTTCCTTGTTACTGAAATTCTACATAATTTAATTTGAAGTTACAACTTTGTAAACATGGCTTCTCATCTGTGTCTTTGTATGTCCAGGTAACTCACACCCTACTCAGTTTTCAATAAGAACATTTCTTTGGGGGAGGATGGGGAAAGTTACTCATCATTCTAACATCAAATTTCTCAGAAGTTGCTAAATTTAAATTTTGAAGCTTGAAGGGACCAGGCCTTTAGAGTGAACATTTTTAAACTGAAAAGAGTTTAATATAATTAAGTCAAGCAATAGTGTCTTCATGCTTCATGCTGAGTTCTTCCTTTTTTAAAAAAATTAACTATTAGATGTCTTTTTAAAGATAGTTTTGATTTAAAATTCTATTTTTGCAGTTTTGATTTCAGACAACAAGGCATTTGTATAAAGAATCATTTAGAGTGTATATATATGTCTCTGCATTTAGCATTTTTCCTACAACTCTTAATTCCCTGGAGTCATGGGGCACTCAAGGCCCAGGAATTTAAGTTACCATTGGTTTAATGGTTTTGATCCCTGCTTTGAAGTGGATGGTGCAGAGGAGTCATGGCTAGCATGTTCTGGAGTCATTAGTTTGGCATGAAATGGGTCTGCTGCTTGTGTTATATATAATTGTTTCTGAGTTGGGCTTCTATAAAATGACCATGTCTACATGAAGACTTGGAAATTTTTAAGAAAAAACTGCTCATGTGATGAAAATATTTAAGGACTGATAACTGGATGAACTTATGTGTTAAGTACTATCTAATTCTCTCTATCCATTTAGTTACCTAGGGCATGGGATCAATAATTTGAGAAGTATCTGTTTTCAGGAACCTGGCCATGGACATAGTTTTGTATTTTGGCCAAACCAGCTCTGAGCAACCTATTGAGAATTTTATATACATACTTTATTATTGAATAGTTTTGCTCATTAATTTGGGGTCCTAAATATGTCTTGGTTTTTGTTTTAACTAATATGTTAGAAGCTAAGACTATCACTTTCATTAATTTTACAACAAATTTTATCAGAATTTGCTTCATAAATTTTAGAAGAATTTATTACATGCTAGGTGTCTGGAATCAAAGATATCTGTCAAATTATTATTTAATGATGATTTAACTATATTCTGGCCAAAGGGAAGACTTCAACTGACTAAGTAAAATTATCATATTTTAGACTATGTGAAATATGTAGTCTTATTTTAGAATGTGCTCAGTAGATGTCATATTTTAGAATGTGGAGAGAAAGAAGTTAAAGGGCACTGGACATTGCCATTTCAAATAGGGTGCTCAGGGAGGATACCATTGATTACATGACATTTGAACAAAAACATAAAGGAACTGAGGGAAAAACTTTTTTTTTTCTTTGAGGGAACAACTTTTAAGGTAAAGAGAAAAGCAATGATAAAGCCCATTAAGCTGATATAGTTGAGGAACAGCAAAGAGGTCAACTTGTGTAGTTAAGGAGAATGAAAGAAGCATGGTGGGAAATAAGGTCAGAAAAGCCAAATCTAGGATTGAGAAAAGAAGAGGGGCAGAGGAGAGCAGATAATGACCAGGAGAAATACCTGAATTTTGCGGCATCCTAAAGGTCAAGTGGAGAAAGTGTATGAAGGAGGCAGTGGTGGATTATGTCAAAGATGCTGGTAGGTCATGCAAGATGCATGATAACTGACTATTGGATTTAGATTTACATTGAGTTGCAGTGGGATCCAGAGTGAATAGAAAAAGATAAATACCTTTTTAGAGGAGTTTTGATGTAGTAGGATGGCAGATATTAGAAGCAGACTAAGAGTTTTTCTATTTTTAAGAATGAAAAAATATCCTATTTTTTTATGCTGATAAGAATTAAGTGAAAGGAGAGGAAATTGATGACATAGGAGTGAAGAGAATTGATGAAAGTGAGAGGCGGGGATCTAATGGACAAGAAGAGAGATTGGCCTTAAATAAAACATGGCCTGCCAAAAGAAATAAGAGACCTCTTTTCTGAAAACTATAGCACTCTGAAAAGAGAGATTGAAGATGATATCAGAAAATGGAAAGACATCCCCTGCTCCTGGGTAGGAAGGATCA
>NW_004624748.1:3959535-3999683 GCF_000247695.1 Heterocephalus glaber | reverse complement strand
AATAGGGAAGGGTGGAGGGGGTGAAGGGAGGCCAGGGGAAGGGGAAAAAAAAATAAGAACCAAGATACTCATGTAATGGTACAAGATCCCAATGATGTATGTAAATGTATTTTATACCTAAAATGTACCAATAAGCTTAATGTGGGGAAAAATAAATAAAAGTAATATTTTTAGTTGAATGTATTACTAATTCATAACTTTCCTAATTGAATGTAGGTCTATACATTTTCATATAGTTTCCAATTCAGCTGTACACTGTAAATTTTTCCAAAATACAGTTTCAAATATTTCATAATTTTCCTAACAATTCTTCTTTGACTCTTGAATTATTTAAAAGTATATTTTACTGTTGAAGTTATATGAATTAAATTTTTTATTGATTCCTTATTTTATTGCATTATGGTTAGAGAATGTAGTTTGAATGGTTTAATTTCTTTGGTATTTGTTGAGCCCTCCTTAATTTACTTTAAAAATTTTTTTAGAATTCATTTATGTATACTCAAAAAGAATAACATTCCTTATATGATACACTTTTATTAGCTCAAGCTGGTTTATTCTGTTATTCAAATGTTTTATTTCCTTAGTTATTTTTTCCCTATTTGTTTTAGAGACATTAAAATCTTTCACCATATTATAATTTGGCAGGTTCTCTTTATAGCTCATTAATTTATGATATGTATATTTTGATGTTATCTTAGGTGAATATAGCCAAGTGTCTCTAGGGATGCATATAGAAGTAGATTATAAGTATTTGGGACATGTCAACTAGATATAGAAAGCGGAGAAGAGCAACAGAAGAAAGTTTTTTCTTCTTTCTTTCCCCTTAGATTCTAAGCCAAATGTTAACACAAAAGAAGTGCCAGGTGTGTTTGCCAAGTCTAAGGGAAAGAGACTCACACCAGGGGCTGTGTGCTGGATAGGGAAATAAATGCATAAAATGGGGCTCCAACGTGAAGTCAGCTGGCTGTAACTCACAGCTGACTGCTTTTGACTACTGCCATACTTGCGTTTGTTTGCAAGTGGCTAGACTTGAAGTTGTTACCTGACACTGAGTCCTGGCAGGAAAGAATACTCTTTGTGGAATAAAACATACCAGAGCATCTTCTAACTATTTATTTCCCCTCATATTTTTATTTTGGTAGGATATTCTTCACTTTTGTGTACTTCTTTTTGCAATCTTAGTGCCGCATTTCATGTTGCCTTTTGTTCTTTGTGATCCAAAGCATGAATTATTCCAGTTGTCTTCTTGAACTAGCTATTACTGTCTCGAGAGAAATTTAATGAGTTCAATTTACTTGATAGCCTTTTTCTCAGAGATTCTGTTTCTGGTAGACCTCACCACTGAGCAGAAATACTCCTATTACAGCATTCAGTTTATCTGTAGATGCAAACCTTTATCTAAAATAAAACACTCAGCTAGTGGGGTCAGGTTTGGCTCTGCTTCTTTTTACTGGTGCTTCTAACTCTGTTTGCCAAGTCTGAGGTCCTAGTCTTAGAAGTCTTGGAGAAACACTAAGGGTAAAAGTGCTTTTCATTGAAAGTGAAAAATAGTATTTTGCTGAAGGCTATTGGCACTCAATTGCTGCAGAGTAATTTTCCTTAGGGAGGAGAGACCAAGTCTGAGAACTCCAAGACTAAAAGGAGACTAGGGCTTTTTTTTTTTCCTCTTTCCTTTCCTTTTCTTTTCTATCCTTTTTTTAAAAAATCATATATTTATTAGCAATTAACTAGAGGGGTTTATTATGCAAAGTGCCTTTCAATTCTAAAAGTGACTTTCTCTGAAGTAAAAGATACAGCTCTCTCATAATCGCAAAAAAGAGTAACTCCTTTTTCTCATTCCTTTATTACTCCCAGATTTTTTGATTTTGAATGAAGCAAGAAAAGTTTATGGTGGGGTTGATTTTAGTTAATTAGACAGTTACTCAAATGAGTCAAGATTTTGCCCTGCCCCAACTCCATGTAAACATTTGTCTTTTTATTTAGGTTATGCAAATGAACCTGACTTTTGTGGGGGTGTGTCAAATATTTTGTATAACTACAGTTTTAAATTTCAATTTCTTAGTATAGACATGATATCTAAGATGTGACATTTTCAGTTTCCAAAAAACTTATAATAAGTTTTAAAAATTGAGCATAAACACAAATGTTTTTCCCTTTGGTCATTTCACATCACTATATTATACTTCTCAAAATTCTACATGGTAAATTTAACATCAGATCCCTTCCATGAATATTTACTTTTTTTCAAATTCAAAATTATAAAATCAAAGTAACTAACTTAAATAGTAGATAAGCACCCGTTAGCCATTTGTATGTCTTTGAGAAATGTCTACTCAGGACCTTGCCTATTTTTTAACTGAAGACTCTTTCTAATTTTTTTTTTTCTGAACCAGGGACCAAACTGAGGATCTTGCACTTGCGAGGCAGGCGCAGCGCCACTGAGCTAAATCCCTGGCCCTGAAGACTTTTTCTTAAGTTGTATAGCTCTTGATATGTTTTAGATATTAACCTAATCAGATGTATGGTTTGAAATATTTCCCGTGTTACCTTTTCTTTTCTTTTTTTTTGCTGCCCAGAAGCTTTTTAGTTTAAAACAATCCCACTTGTCTGCTTTTGCTTTTGTTATCTGTGCTTTTGGTGAATATATATTCTTTGTCAAAGAGCTTTCTTTTTTTTTTGGTACCGGCGATTGAACTTGGGACCTTGTGCTTTCGAGGCAGGTGGTGGAACCACTAAGCTAAATCCCCGGCCTCAAAGAGCTTTCTTTATGTGTTTTCTTCCAGGTTTGTTTTTTTTTCAGGGCTTATGTTTAAGTATTTAATCCATTCTGAAATAATTTTTGTATGGTGTAAGATATGAGCCTAGTTTTATTCTTTTGCATGTTGATATCTAGTTTTTTCACCACCATTTAAGGAAAATACTATTATTTTCCAGTTGCATCATTTTGGTACCCTTGTCAAAAATTAGTTGGTCATATTTCATATTTGTGTGGGTTTATTTCTGAGCACCCTATTCCATCCATTAGTCTACATGTCTGTTTTTATGCCAACAGTTTTTATACTGTTACCATGTTACTTTGAAATCAGAAAGTATAATGCTTTCATGTTTTTTCATAGTCAAAATTATTTTGGCTATTTGAGAGTTATTATGAATTTTAGAATTGTTTTTCTATTTCTATGAAAAATGTCATTAAAATTTTGATAATCATTGCAATGAAACTATATATTAATTTGAGTAACATGGATATCTAAATAATATTAATTCTTCCAATCCATGAACACCAGATATCTTTCCATTTATTTTTATCTTCTTCAGTTTCCTTTATAAATGTGTTAAAGTTTTCAGTGTACAGATCTTTCATATACTTATCTAAATTTATCCTTACATGTCTTATTCCTTTTTGTGACTACTGAAAATGGAGTTGTTTAAAACAATTTTTTCCAGATAGTTTGTTGTTATTATATAGAAACTCTGCTTATTTTATATATTGATTTTGTGTCTAGCCACTTCACTGAATCATTTATTAGTTCTAACATTTCTTTTTTGAGTATACAGTGTTTTCTACACATAAGATTATGTCAGCTGCAAATGGAGACATTTTTCCATCTTTTCCAATTTGGATGCTTTTCATTTCTTTTTCTTGCCTAATTCCTCTGGCTAGTATTTCTAGTGTTGTGATGAATAGAAATAGCAAGGGAGAGCATCTTTGCGGTTTTTTTTATTTTAGAGGAAAAGGCTTTCAGTTTTTCATTGAGTATGATGTTATGATATGACATATGGTTTCTGCTGTGTTGAGACACATTCCTTTTGTACCTAATTTTCTGAAGTACATAAATAGAGTATTAAAGCCCATTAACAGGGACTACCAATTTGCAAAAAGCCTGGGAAAGTGCACAATACTTTAACCTTTACAAATTTTAAATTAATAATTTTCAATACCTAAACACCTTTTAAAGTTCAAGAGCATTTACACTATTGAAAACATATAATCAGATGGTTATGCAGTCCTTAGGCCAGGATGCTTAAGCTCTTGTTCTACATCATTCATTTATCTATGAAAAGTGTTTGAAACAGTCCCTATCATATCATAAGTGTTCAATAAGTATAAGTCATGATTTTCCTCATATGGGTACTTGAAAATAAAATGAATGAACATGTGTTCAGCACAGGGTGAGTGTTAATTACTTTTAAATATCTTATTTGAGTCTGGGGATGGTCATTATTGTCACCTACACATAGATTTGAAAGTTGAGACCTAGAAAGTTTATTTTCTTGTGCTTTCAATTGAGGTAGTTCTTAGCCAACTGCACAGTGAATCACCTGGGGATGCTTTTAATCTCTTCCTTTACCAAAGTCCCACCCAGGCCAATTTTATCAAAACCCCTATAATGAATCTGGGACATTAGAATGTCTCACAGGCTCTTTAAAAGCTCCATTAAGCAGTGTCTTGTTGGGAAGACACTTAGTGGGAAGTCAAAATGTATGGCCCCCATATGCCTTGTGGTGACTCAGCTACCACTCAGACTTAGAGTAGCCTTACCTCAGCCACAAGTAAGATGATCTGAGGAAGAATAGAATTTTCTTTCTTCTATTATTCTATCAAAATAGCTATAACTTGCTACTAAAATCAATAATGATTTTAATGAACAATGAAAACAACAATCCTGAGGGAATTAAAAAAATCTATCATACTCATTCCTAACTAATATTAACTTGTTTTAACCCCTAATATCTTCACAATCTCTATTTTAAAAGTTTCTTATTAGCTATTCCTGTTTTTTTGCACTTAGGTGTAAGCATTCATAGACCTCTGGAAAGAATGAATAGCCTTTTCATCAGTGATCAAGGGCTAAACACATCTTGTGGGCTGGGCACTGTGTTAGCTTCTGTCTGTGCATTATCTCCTTGTTCTTACATCCTGCCAGTCAAGGTAGGCATAATTATCATACCTTTTTACAGGTAGGAAGTGGCTTTTCTTGGTCACACACCTGCTCCAAGACACAGTTACAGGGCATGTGTCAGAGAGGAAGCAAAACAGCAGTGGGAGAGAGCACCAATGTTGGGGTCAGGCAGCTCTAGTAAGTCATCAACCTAACTGCTCTTTAGTTTCCTCATTTGCAAAACAGATTGAAATCCCCATATTATAGGTTTGGTGTAGTTGTTATAAGAATAATAACTACAGAAGTGTGGAATGGCAGGTGGCAGTTGTTAGTAAGTCAGTGAGTCAAATAGGTTGTTATGAGAGTGTTCTATTTTTTAAAATACATTATAGGCTTTCAATAAATTAAAACTTCTAAGTTACACATTATTTAATGAGAAATACATGTTGATTGTTTAAAAATTTAGGAAATAAACAAAAAGAAAAAAACATTTAATCCTACAACTGAGAGAGAACTTACTGTATTTTTCCTACCTGTCTATATTCTTTTCCTATGTACACATATACCATTAAAATGAGAAGCTCTACTTATTGTCTTTAAATGCCTTTTCATTCAGTATGTTTATATTTCCTTTTTTGCTATAGCATCACTATTGTGTTTGCATTTGGATGCTTGTACCTATAGATGTTTAATATCATTAAAAATAATCCAAGCCCCTGCTATAGGATCTGATAGGATTCAAGAAATTTCTATTTTATATAAAAATTTGCTTTTTTATGGGCAAAGATTATTCTTTGTATCTTCTACAGAGTAGAGTTAAGGCACTGAGGCAAGAAGAACCATGTCTGGAGAGAGTCAGGCAGAGACACTCTCCTGGAATGGTCCAGAAGCTCAGCAGTAGAGCATATCAGGAGGCACCAAGGAAGTCCAGGCGGGGGAACTAATGGAGTTCAAAACCAACAAAATTGAACCCTAGGCTTATGAGAGACTGAATGTGCAAATGGACAATGGCTGTACCACAGGTAAAAATAGAACTCTCATTCACAGCCTGCAGCAACATGCCCAGGAACTCAGCCTCCTTGTCTGTAATAAACAGCTTAGGTAGCCAGCCTGCCATACATCAGACTTACAGGAAGCCAGATTGCTATCTGTAGTAATAATCCAGGAAGCTAAACAATAACTTCTATAGCAATTAGCCCCCAACTGGTCAGGACTTGATTAATAACAGGCAACTTCTCTAATTTTCTACCCACTTTCAGCTTGATTTCAACCAGAGAAATCCAGATATGCCCCCTAACTAATCCCATAGGATGCCTCATGTCTTGTTAGTCTACCTGCAGCTTCTCCATGCTTCCAACCACCAGCAGGGACCCTTAAGCTTCTTCTCTAGCTTCTCTACTCCTCTACCTGCCTTTTTGAGCTTCTACAAGTGCTGATGACTGACTGCTACAGAAGGCTCTGCATAAATAAATGGCCATTGCTTTTCTTATTTGGTTGGTCTTTGTTTATTTCTACACTTGCCAGAAGCCCAGATCAGACAGCTCATGTGTACCCACTGTCAGATAGGGCCTTTTGTCTTTAATGAAACCTCTCTTGATCTCTTTTCATGAGGTGCACATATTTTTCTGGAAGGCAGGGATCATAACTTACCCAGTTCAACATTCTGGGTGCCCACCACAAGCCTGGTTTATAACAAAAATCATTGAAAAGAGAAGGAAAGAGGTCTCACTCACAAGGATTAAACCCTTTCTTTTCTACCATGAATCTAGGGAAGTCCATTGTGACTATTTTGTTTTGATAGCATGAAATGTCACTTGAAATTCCAGCTTAAATGTAAGCAAAACTGGAATTGACCTGGGGGTGAGATGCTTAGTAGTCTGACAGATTTCACAGAAACCTCTGGAGGACTACTTGAAAGTTTTTTTGATAAGCATTCCTTTTTTAAATTTAACACCAACCCTAATCTAAAACCATGGAAATTTTGATGGAAATTTAATTAAAAATATTTTTTCCTAGCCAAGTGGAAGCAGGTACTATTCAGACTCTGAAGAAAAGCCCAGGTAAGCTAGTTTTGCTTGCTCACTGTTTCCCAGGAAGATGATTGCGATGACATGTGGCCAATTAATTGTCAATGAGATGGAGTTTCTATGCAGCTTCTGCACTTCATCTCCACATAGATCATATCAACTCCAAACTCCCTCCTGCAGAAGGGAAATATCTGCCTACCATTACTCAGAAGCTATACTATGCTTGGTGTGTAGATTGCCCTGTCCTGTGACTTCTTCCAGAAAATTCTCCTTCAAACACTGAAGCATTTTGCTTTCATAGCTAAGCCCTCTTAATGTGTGGCAACAAATTTCAAAGGTAAGTAGCTTGGGAAGGATTCATTCTCAGAAATTTAAGCAGATCTCAGGGCTCTATGGACATTGTTTATTGTGCTAAGCATCCTTTTAGAACCTTTACAAGGGGAAGGGCTGTGTCTGGTTTGCTTATTTCTGTGTCCTGTATCAAACATAGAATAGCACTTACTAGAATTTTGTTCAACACGTGGTGGGAACTTGGAATTCACAGTCCCTTTCAGATGCTGCATTATCATGCTGAGAGTGACAGCAAAGCCCCATACAGTGGACCCTCGAGTTACAGCTGGCCTGACATACAAACAACTTGGGTTATGACCAGAATTTTGTTTTAACTCATCACCAAAGTCTTGAGTTATGACCTGAATACTGGCTGCTTGTGCTTCCAGATAGTCTCAGATAAAGATTTAACCCTTAAAGAGTACTGGGAGGAATATTGTGACATCCTTTCTTATGTGGGGTTAATTGAGAAATCCTGGGCCAATGCCTCTCTAAGGACACTGAGATCTTTCTGTATACAGGAGAGAGACTTTGAAGGCTGTGTAAAGGAGCCTGAGTCTTCATTTACCAACTTGAGTTACAACCAGCCCTTGGGAATGAATTGAGTTCATAAGTCAAGGGTCCACTGTATTATAAAATACCTGTAAATATCAACAACACTATGGAAATTTTCCTTGGAGACAGGAGGCTGTTTTGACCAGGTAATTATTAATAAATGGACAATTTTCTACTTCCTTCCCTTGATAGGACATTTGATGAGCAAAAGAAGTTCTGGCAATAA
This sequence comes from Heterocephalus glaber, assembly GCF_000247695.1. The sequence continues at coordinate 3,991,665 of NW_004624748.1, read as the reverse complement.
GTCTGAGTCACAGGATAAGTAATCTGACTGCCTCAATCAAAGAAAAATGATCCTATATGGCTTGTGGGAAAGGAAGGTAGTAGTAGAACAGCCTAATGAGCTCAGAACTTCAGTGAGGAGAAAACAATGCTAAGGAGAACAGTGCTTGTTCTTAAATGTTGCTGCTTGATGGAGGGTTACTACATAGGAAAAATTTCCTCCACTTAGTTATAACCTCTCTAGTGGTCTAATATAAACAGTTCTGCTAACTCTACATATCTATTTGCACAACCAAACCCTTGCTACATTTATCACCTGGTTTCTCAACATCCCTCTCAGCAATCTGGAGGGTGAGAGGAGAAGGGATTGTGAAGAATATGAGTCCTTTACCATTGATGTTTGTGATGAGCATGATGGATTGTTGCTCAGTATCCATTTCAACCTCCTCCTACTGTGTCTTTCTGGACTATAGAGGCTGCAAGGTGAAAGCATACATTTTGCAGACTCCCTTGCAGCTAGTTATGGGTGTGACTTAGATGCACACTTATTTGGAAGGCAGACATGTTGCTTCTGCTACCCTAGAAGAGCATAAAGTGTGTTTCTTTAGCCATCCTAGTGCTCTGTAAACCATTTTGTACACTATAATAAGCTCCTAGCCATGAGTTTTTTCTCTTCAAAGGAACTCTGACCACTATAACTTGCCAGTTAGGGGCTGAATCAAAGTTTCTGGGTTAGCTGTTACTGAGGATTGCCCTCTCCAATTACTATGGCCTTGGTTTTAGACAATTATTTGCTAAAACACTGGTGTGTCACGTTTGATTCCTGAATTTCAGGCTATTGTGTATTTGTCTACTGTATTCTGGTAAATAGTAGGCAATTAGAAATCCATGATTATGAGTTTTATTATGTTTAATAAATGTTGAATCTGTTACATATTAAACTGTTCAGAAAAGTGTTGAGCTTAATTTATCCATCTAGGGGCTGGAATTGTCTTTTGCTAATGAGCCTTTGCTTCTGGGTGTCTCAGAAATCCCAGATGACCTTTAACATAAAACGAGTACCAATAATTATTTTAATAAGGTGCATATTTGTGTCTTCTATGAGTTTTGAAAATGTGATTTTTTATGTTGGACATATGGGAAGGTGTTACAAAGAAGAAAGTAGAGGTTCAGAGAAGTGTGAAAATGTGTTGAATGTCACAAAGTTAGCTAATAAAAGGAATCAGATCTGCACCAGGTCAGGAAAGCTTATCTTTGGCCAGAAAGAAAAACAACTGCTACATTTGAGAGGTTTCCTCCATTAACCAGCCAAAATAGGCTCAGATAGCTACTGGAGCTAGCACCCCTTTAGATAGCTAAAAAAAATAGCAATGACTTTAGATTTACCAATTTCCCTTAAAGGCCAGTGGCATTGACAGTCTAGGTGTTGTGGGGTGAAAGATGAGAGAGAATTCAAGCTGAAGCAATTCTTCACATCTGTTAGTGCTGAGGCAAGCTTGAGTTATGGCTTTATTCCATAATGTGAGGGTGTGAAAGCAGTGTCAGGAAAAGATAGAATGCGCCTAGACAGCTTAGGAGGGTGACTTATGGATAAGCAGAGCAAATGACCTGCTGGGCTTAGTACATCAGTTAACATTTCTTTTTTTTTCTTTTTGTTTTTGCTATTAATTTCTATTGTTAAAGAGTTCTTCAAAAGAATGGTTATGGTTTTGAAACAGAATGAGAATGAAACATTCTTTTCTACAAGTTATCTCTTTGGTCCTATGGCTAAGACTTTCCTGGACTTTGTTTGAGTTTTTCTGGTACATGACGTGGTTTCCTTTCTCTGTGGAAGGATTTACATGTAGCCAAATGTTTCAAGGCCCTATCTGTAATGTGCTTTAAAGTCTTTTCTGAAAGTTAAAAATATTTAAAAGAAAAACTCTTTCCTACTAGTTGGAATAGTATCTAGCAGTGTAACTCAAGGAGCTGCTGCCAGGAGCCTTCACAAGAAAACTTGCCACAGAACAAGCTGAGAGACATTATTAACTTTCTCAATGTCAGGAGCCATCTTCAGAGCCCCTGCCCCATGAACCTAATTATTTATAGTGCCTCCTAGTGTTTTGCATACATTGGGAGGACAGAGCAACTGATTGATAGTTGGAACTAAAGCCAGTTGGAGTACTGCAAACTGTGATTGTGGGGGGTAAATTGGTGGCTGGGAGAGGGAGGTGGAGGTTGAGGCCCTCTGTCCCAGGAATTGGCTTCAGAAACCTCTGCCTGGGCTGTGCATAGAACAGGTATGAGAAGGAGCTGTGGCCATATTGTGACATAATGGAAACTGTATGGGCTTTGCACATGAGTTTCAGTAACTTTACTAGCTGATATTGGGTGAATTATTTTCTCAGTCTGGTTTTCTTTAATTGTAAAATAAAATCAAAGAACAGTTGTGAACACTAGAAGAAAAGATTGTTTTAAGGCACAAACAGTGCGTGACTCATGGCAGGTACTTTGCAAATGGCAAAAGGCCACTCTGATTATGTTCATGGTTATTTATTGGACATTTCCCTAGTGCTAACTTTTTCTTCAGGGGCCCTGTGTTAGTCAGCTTTCTGTTAATAAAATAAATACTTCAGATAATGAAATTATAAAAAGAAAAGTTTATTTTGGCTTAGAGTTTTAAAGGTTTCAGCTCATGATTGGTTGACCCTATTGCTTCGGGCTCGTAGCCCATGGACAGCACATGGTGGAACAAAACTATTTACCTCATGGCCTGGATGCAAAAGAGAGTGAGTGAGGAGAAGAAGAGTAAGGGAACCCCTCTGAGGTCATACCCCAGTGACCTGATGATCTCTCATTAGGCCCCACTTCTTAAATGCTCTCCTATCTCCTAACAGCACCATACTGGGGACCAACCTTCAGCACATGAGCCTTTGGGAGATACTTAAGATTCAGACTAGCAGGGCGCTTCTACTCAGAACTGCTCTTCCTTATGTCTCTATTTCTTTTTCTGATCAGTGTGTTGGTTTCTATATTTCAAAACTACTGCATTTAAAAAATTATTATCCTGATAATAGCCTTGAAAAATAGGTGGCCAGCAGTATTAGTGTCCTAATTTCAGAAGTGAGGATAATTAGGCTGGAGAAAGACAAGAACAGGACTCCCAGACTAGGATTTGTGGGCTTTAAATCTCTGAAAACAAATGCAGAACAATCGTTTTTGGGGTGCAATTTGTTGGTGAGAAGGTCTATAGTGTTCATCAGATTCTCACATGGGTCTAGGAATCCTTCCTTTCAAAAAAGTTATGAAGCACTGTAAACAAAGACTAACTGCTAAGAACTATTTGGAGGCAGCTGATGGTTTCTGCTACTATGCAGGCAATGTAGTAGGGCATAAGGCTGGTGAATCACTTCCACAATAATCTGCAAGGCTGATTTGACAGTGTAGTTCCTCCACTTCAGGCTCAGACCTACTAAGTCCTAGTGTGAAGAACTGAACCTGGAGTATCTGTCTTTTGAATAAGTTCTCCAGATGATTTTTATGACCATTCAAGTATAACAATCTGTTGGTGTGGTAGTAAAATTTGCCTTTGGAGTTAGGTCACCGGGTATGGCCTTACAGCTATGGGGACCTAGACCAGTGCTTCTGTTGCCTCACCTCAAAGTGGGGAATAATAATTAATGAACATTAAATACGATGGTGTCCTAGTTCTTGCCTCTGAGACAATATCTGATGACCACAACTTAGAGGAGTAGAGGTCTATTTTGGCTCACTGTTTCAGTCCACAATTGACCTGCTCCAAGACAGTAAGGGAAAGTGGAAGGGTCTGGCAGAGAAAAGCTGCTCGCATCATGATGGCCAGGAGACCAGAGAGACAAGGGAGAAGCCGGGGAGGGAGACATACCCTTCCAGGTCACACCCTCAATGTCCCACCTCTAACCCAGCCCCACCTCCTAAGAGCAAACCAACTGTAGCACCCCTATAATCCAGTCACCTTCCAGAAGCTCTGCCTTTGAGCACATGAAGGTTTAGAGATATAGCCCAGATCCGCACCACAACAGATATGTCTATACAGTATTTAACTAAGGGCTTAACATGACAAATACTCAAATGTTAGCTGAACTGGTGATCATTACTGAGTATTATAATTACTAGGACTATTGTTAGGGAGTGAGAACAAAATGAAAGCTCCAACTCTCCAAGAAAAATTGCCAGATTATTGAATCCATTGTATATTTCCTTAGGCTGCTTTTGGAAGTCTCCCATAATATTTGTCAGCATCAATCCTAAAATGTGCCAGTTGTTGGTGTGAACAAGTCAATCATGTTAGACATAATGGGCAATGTGATTTTGTTCTTTCTCTTTAATTTTCAGTTTGCATAGACATATATGATTTTCTAAAAAAGCTTTTATTTTTTCAAAAGGAGTCTCTTATGTGATTTATTGAAAAATAATTCAGTTTATTATCTGTGATATTGTGATAAATTCTTTAGTTAATTGATCCTGTATATATTTACACCTAACATATAATATTATTTTAAAATATTAAATCATATTTAAATTGCTTTGGCTTAAGGGGCTTTTTTTGGACCTGAGATACATTTTCAGCAGGAAGCCTATTTGGGAGACATGACATTATTGTTACAGAAATTAACATTCTAGAAATTAGCATTGCCTCATGTTAAGCTAGTTGCTTATTTTTATAAAAGACCGAAAAGTTCAAATGAAAAACAAGAAAGCATTAATTATAACAAAGTATTAATAATGCAATAATGTAGAGTTAAATATTGGATCAATATTGGATGCTAAATTTTTTAATGTGTTTCCAGTGAGGAAGATACATAGCAAAGTCCTCTGGTGACAATATACTACTTAGGAAAGAAGGACATACAGGAATGGGCAGCAGAACTCAAGACCACAAGTTAATTGTGACGAATAGCATAAAATTTAGACTCAAAGAAAATTCACCAGGTCCCAGAAGGAATATTTTAAAGAAACACAATGGTGGATTTGAATTAAGTTTGTGGTAATCAATAAGGAAAAATAAGAGGTAATAAGTTGGTAACAGGAAAGAAATTCATGAGAAAGAAAACTCAAATTCGTTTATCTTTCATTTTCTTTGGATAATCCATTATCCAGGTTGTCCCCAACCTCCTTTTCCACTGTGGCTCTTAGCTTTCTACTCTTGCCCAAGTGGTACTGCTGCTTGAACTTATTCCCCACATCATACTTGGCACTGTGCAGTCTGAGTGGTCTCCAGATATTGTTGTGATCCCACTCCATTCCTGGGACAACTCAGTAATGCTACTAGAAAGGGAAGAAACACCTATAGAGAGAGACAGGAAAGAGTTCAGGTGGCCTGGGCCCATGAGATGGTGTGTCACTGTGGTCCAGCTGTATAAGAATATGGCACTACTTTCTCTTTCAATATCTTCTTCAGGCAGAGTCAGGAATTAAAACCATCACAGGGATTTGTTGTTGTTGCTTTTCAAGTTTTATTTTTTATTTTATTTTATTAGCACGTTTGTATTATATAATGATTATATTCATTGTGATGAGTTGGTAAATGTATGTAACACATCTTAATTCTTTTGTTTTCCTTTCCCTTCTTTTCCCTCCCTCCTGTCTAAATAATGAGCAAATTGCCAGTGTTGAGCTTGTGATCAAGCCATGTTGGATTATAGTCGACCAAAAAGAAAATGGCCTAATTGGGAGCACCAGTTATCTGTGTTCTTCAGGTCAAATATCAATCACCAAAATGTCCTGTAAATCTTGGTCTGAAGGTGTTTCCTCTGCTCCATGTGTGCTCAAAGTCCTCTAAGACTTCTCCCAATCTCTAATTTGTTTATCAGCTATGGGAAATCTTAATATGGAGCACTGCACCTTTCTTTATTCTTGGTTCCCAGCCTTGTTCTTACCTCTAGCTCTTGGTCTTTCAGACCAGGACTAGGCAGTGGATCCATTGCTATAATAAGGTAAACCTCAAAAAGGAAAATTGTATCTGCAAGGTGATCTTACTCTCTTACGACATTTTAGTCTTGGTCCCAACTTACACACTTATGAAATCTGTTTTGCACATTTTATCTGTTTTTGCCCTCTCATTACTTTTTACTCTTCCTTCTGTACTTCACACATATTATTTCTGTCACTAATTCCCTTGTAGTGATAACAACTTTTATTATGGGTCCCAATCCTATGATCATCTTCTTTTCTTGCTTCAATTCTTTTTGAACTTTTTTGAAATCTATCTTCCTGTGTGTATGAAGAATAGAAAGAAATAAACAGGGAGAAAATCTTTCCTTCTGAATCAAGTGTATATGGGCACCTTTACCTTTTCTCACATTTCTTGCTATGGAGTGGCATTCCATTTTCCTGTACACACATCAAGTGACATGCTTCTGAGCCTGAAGATTGGATATAGATGCTTGGTCCACATTGTGGCTATCCTGCTAGCCTTTGAGTGACTGCATATTTTATTGAAAAAACAAACTGAAGTCTTGTAAGGAATACTTTGGGCATGAGTTTCATTTCCTGCCAGAGCATTCTGTTTTATCAGAGTTAACTTGAAAAGTGTCCTTGAACATGATGAGCTGGACTAGGGCCATATGAAGCAGGGCCATGAGAACTCTGTGTCAAGGCTCCTACCTCACACAGCTCTGGTCATCAGGCTGGGATCTCCAGACAGAGCAATAGGTGCCTGAGATTTCCACTGAGCCCAAATAAATCAAGTGAGGAAATGTGTGGAGGTGTTGCTTTACAGCACTTAATTTTTCCTGTGGCTTGCCTAATAGGCAAAGCAAAGGACTATTTCAAACTTAAGTTTCTACAGCACAGCAGGATTTCATGAATAAAAGTAACAGTTAAAAGTTGGCAACTTAGTTCGGGGACAGTCCATCCAACATCTCAAGGGATTGGTTTGGTGAAGTGAATCCAAAATGGATTGAATGGAATGAAGGTCATGGTTAAGATTTTGGTTTTCTTCCAGATTTGCTATTAACGTGCTATGTGTCTGTGTCCTAATTTTCTGGGTCTGTGGAAAATATCAGAACATCAGCTGAATCATTGTAAGAATTTACTAACACACATGAGGTGATTTATACTCTCCAGGTTAATAAGTAGTAGCACATGATCATCTCCTGTTGTACACTAGCCATCTCCAATGTAATGCACTTCTGTCTATCAGCTCTTAATAGTGACAAAATGTGATTATATTTATTCTGCATGCATAATTCTTGTTGATAATATCTATCTTGTTTGATATCTATTTTGTTTGATAATATCTATTTTCTTTGAAATCTCTTTCTCCAGTTTAATTATTGGCACGCAGTATTCCTCTTTGTGCCTTTTCTCTTTTCCAAGTGTTATCTTCCTTAAATGTCCTTTCTCTGTCTTTATCATCCTACAATTGTATTTTAGTCTTGGGATTTACTGAACCTCTTCTCTAACATTTCATCCATGATTTCTCAGAATCTCTAATTACTTCACATGATTCAGTCATTTTTATACTTCTTTAAAATTTCAAACCTTTGACTATATAAATACATATTCTAAAATACATAAAAATTCTTTTACTTGGATTAAAAAGAACTTTCCATAAAATGAATACAATTCTTACAAACATATTTATGTACCATATTAAGTTTAAAATAGATGGTATGTTTAACATTACAGATTGTAGAAATTATAAGTTTAATTTTTTAAAGGTTGAGTAAATACACACTCAGAAATGCCTGCAATTCTTATAAACAGTTTCTATCTACTTGTCAACTGTCAGTGTCAACATTTGTAAATTAACAGATGACATGCTTTAACACAGTCACTAAATCCTTGTCTATTTATTTGTGGAATGATCATGTGAAAATCATAGCCAACTGAACCTTAGAAAAACAAACAAAATTTTACATAGAAAGACTATATAAAAATAGAGGTTTACAACAGTGGATCTGTCTAGGAGTGCTAAGGGCTTCATTCATGTGCAAGTAGGCTAATCCTATAGTTCAGAGGTAGTGGTGCAGGAAAAAGCATTTTATTACCTAAATTTTGTTTTGTTTTTACTAAATACTGCCTATGAATCACCTGGGAACTTGTGTTCATAGAAAAGGATGGTGGGGAAACAATTTCTAGTATTAAAAAAGCATGGTATAGGCATTTTCCAAGAAACATCTGATAAAAGTAAACAAAATTAATTAAAAATATCTGAGCAATATAGAAAAGTGTAAAGGAGAAAATCAAAATCTTTCTAAACTTCACCACACAGCCACTTAAGTGAACATTTTGATGAATATGTTTTAAGCCATTTCTTTGAATACACACACACATTGATAAACACACACACAATTTTTAGATTAAATTATACTATACATGCAACTAACATTTTTCCTTTTCAATTAATAATGTGTCATGGACATTCCTATGTTTTAATAAAAATACTATTTTCCTCAGTTTTAATAATGACATAGTATTCTATTGTACAGACATATTGAAATTCATGTTGTCATTTATTGTATAGGTTGATTTTTATTTTAAAAATTATGGATAATGCTTTTATGAACATTATTTATAACTGTGGCTGTACTTTTTACATTACATTATTTCCTTGTGATAAAGTCATAGAAATTGGTTGAGTAGGCTCAAGATTAATTATATATAAATTTTTATAGTCCTAAACTGCCCTCTTCAGAAAGACTATTACAGTATAACTCAAAGCCTTACTGATGATGAAAATAGAACATTTTTGTGGATGACAGAGTGAAAAGAGAAAAATCTGTGGTCATGGAAAAGTAGAAAGTAATGAGTAATTTTATGAGGAAAACTATTAAAATATGTGGATTTTCCAAGAGTAAATAAAATGGGGATAGGATTGGGAGAGTAAAATTTTAGAGTCATTTCTGTGGGGAATGGAATAGGGATCAGAGAGGCATGGTATAAACATCTACAATCACCAAAATGATAACTTGTCAATTAAATATGATATATATATATATATTCTGTTCTACAAATGTGTGTATAAATGTATAACATAGCTTTTATTCTTACAATTTTATAATATTTGGGAAGCAGTGAGTAGGGTCTTGGAAAGCATACTAGTCTCCCTTGTCTACTATAAAAAATTACAGCACATTTAGTGGCTTAAAACAACAAGAATAATTTATTTTATTACAGTTCTGGAGGACAGAAATCCAAAAGTAGTTTTAAGAGGTCAAAATGATGATGTTGGTATGTCTAATTTCTTCTGGAAGCTGGGAGAACTCATTTCCTTGCCTACACTCCTTGGCTTAAGACCCCTGATTCATATCACATCACTTTTTCTCTCTCTGGTTCCATAATCACACTACTTCTACTCTTTTTCTTCTCTAGCCATACCTCCCTCTGCCTGTCTCTATTTCAATCTCTACCATAAAATCATTTTTGCCTTACAAGGTAACCTTTACAGATTCCATTATTAGGACATGAGTATCTTTGGGGAGTTGTTATTCAGCTATTCATTGAAAGAGTAAGAATAAAAATTGAATAGCTACTTGGTCAGAGAATTTTGTAGTATTTTATATCACCGAAAATCTGCATACTATGTGAGGTATATATTCACTTCTGGCACATGTACAAAGGAGGTAGGGCTAGAGAAGTTCATTATGCATTGTTGATGTTAGGAAAAAAACCTCAGATTGCTATTTATAATAAAGGGACTTTGGTCAGTACAATAGTGGGAATGTAGTCTTTGTAACTAGAGAGGTTTAGATTTGATTTCTGATACTATACCTTCTTAGCTAAGTTATTTCAGACAAATTGGTTAACTTTCCTGATTGACTTGGCTTATCTGTAAAATGAAGATAGTGCAGTAGCCACATCACTGGTTGTTTAAATAAGAAAGCTCTATAAAATGCTTGGCACAGTGCTTCCTATATGGTTTACTCTAAAACATGTAAAAATAATATTGTTAATGATGATAATAATACAGTTGAAGGACTGTACCTACCTCATAGTGAAGCATACAATTAAGTGCTTAGGGAATGGAAGTCTTTTTTATACTGTGTTGCTGTAAAAGGTAGATCCGGGACCTGGGCAGATAGGAGAGACAGACATTCTCTGAATAACTGGAAGAAAGAATGTTGAAACAATTAGAGCTCTCCCACGATAAAGCAGGCAGCTGAGCAAAAATAAGAGAAGTTTCTGGGAGTTTTCAGTCTGGAAGAGCATCTGGCAGAAGTGTTGTCAACGAAATTCCTATTTGAGTAAAAGTTGGAAGAATTAAGTCCTAGGGTCTCTTCCAGATCTAATAATGTAGTTAGATTTTATCTATTTAAAATATTTGATTACATCTTTCTTTCAAGCTTTTTGTAACAAGTCAAATCATAAGGAAACCAAATGATAGGGTGGGATGTGGGCAAGAGGGCCAACCTCCAGTATCCTAATCACATCCTTCTGGGGTAGCCAATGCTGACAGCTTGGTTTGTGTTCTCCTTCTGCATTGTTCTTTATACTTTAGAAAACACAGGCAAACACACAGGCACACCACTGCACCCCCTCCAGTGTTTTCTATTTTTTATATCAGAAGATCTTAGGTGTTGTTCAGCAACTTGACATTTTTCAAGTTGACCTGACAATATATTACGGAAATAACTGATTTTAAACTTCATACAAGACAGTACATATGCTTGAAATAGTAAGAAAATTTTGAAAACTGAAATATTGAAACTTATAAAGCTACTTAATCAAAACAATGTAGGTCAATGCCTGTAATCCCAGCACTCTGAGAAGCTGAGGCAAGAGGATTCAGTTCCAGCCCAGCCTGGGCAATTTAGAGACTTTATCTCAAAATAAAAAAAGGCTCGAGGATGTAGCTCAGTGTGAAGGCCCTGGGTTCAATTCCCAGTACCATGAACAAAATGAAATAACAACAACAAAGAAAAACAATGAGTGTCAGCACAAAAAATTAAATGATCAGAACAGAGTCCAGGAATAATTTTATTTCATATGGGACTTTGGAATTTTCAATTGGTAAAAAAATTATTCCTTCTTTTTCCTTCTATGTAGCTGTTTCCTACTCACTACATATTAAGACCATTACAAGAAATAAAAATATATTTGAAGTATTAAATATAGAATATTAAAACTATTATAAGGTAATGTAGGATGCTGTCTGTATAACCTTAAAGTAAACTTTTTTGTGTATGTGTGTGCCGGAAATTGAACTCAGGGCCTTGTGCTTGCCAGGCAGATGCTGTACCACTGAGATACATCCCGGCCCTAGTAAACTTCTAAATAAGATAAGAAACCAGAAGAAGAAAAGATTGACAAATTTGACTCTATGAAAAAGAATGCTTTTTGGAAAGAGACACAGTTAACAAAGTTAGAAACAAATTACACAGGGAGAAAATATTTGTAATGTAACAGTCGGGGGGCAATGTTCTTATACTTTTTTTAATAAAACCTATGAATTCATAAGAAAAAATTAATCTAATTTTAAATTGGGACAAAAGATATCAACAGGTAATAGCGTGGGAAATCAGACAAGCAATGACTAGGTTAAAAGATGCAAACAGCATTTGTGAGGGAAATGCAAGTAAAAGCAACAATAATACATTTCGTTGGCAAAAATGTAAAAGAATTACAGCATCTAGAAGTAGAATATATATAGGGAGAATCATTCTTATAAATTGTTCTTGGGAATGCAAAATGTCCCCTTTCAGAAAGTTACCTGGTGGATTAAAATAAAAATCTGTCTTATTCTTTGACCCATCAGTTCTGTCTTTAAGGATTTCTCCTACAGAAATGAATGCATCAAGGTATAAGTATATACTCAAAGATGCTTATTACTGCCTTGTTTGAAGTGGCAAAAAGCAGGAAACATCTTTGTTTGTAATTAAGGTATACATTGAATGAATAATAATATATTCATACTGTAGAATATTAGAGGGCTACTTTTTAAAAAGAGATATTGGCCAGGTGTGGCAGCAGGTACCTGTAATCTCAACACCCTGCTGAGGCAGGAGGATTACAAGTTCAAGCCCAGCCTGGGTAATTTAGTCATGTAGTGAAACTGCCTCAGAATAAAAAATATAAAAAGGATTGGAGTTGTAGCTCAGTGTGAAGGCCCTGAATTCAGTCCCCAGTAAAACACACACACAGGCACACACACACACAAAAAGATTAAAAAGAGGAATTAATTGAGTGGGTTAACAATTCAAATGATTAAAATGAAACTTTTTAAATTATAAAATTACCATACAGTAATATAGAAAATTCAGAAAATAAGTGTTAAAAAACCTTTTAATTTATGTTTTCAGAGTTAGTTCCTATAATATTTTGCTGTTTTCCAGCTCTCTATGTGCAGTGATATATATGTTTTGTATATGGTATACACATACATAAAAACATATTTATATGATTATATTTCTTTATACATATATTTATATTTTTAAACTACCCAGCAAATGGTAAGCACTTTCATCCAATTCAAATGTATTGATATACTAATTTAAATAGCTGAAGTAATAGTCTATTCTGAGACTATAGCACAATTTGCTTTTGTCATTTGTAGCGTTTTAAATAATGGATCAGTTATACATTGCTGATGGAATGTAAAATAGTATAGGTGTTCTGGAAAACAGTTTGGCAGCTTTAAAAAATGAAATATGAACTACCATACAGGCCAGGAATTGAAATCTTGGGCATTCCTCCCATAGAAATAAAAAGTTATGTTCACATAAAAACTTAAACATTAATGTTCATAGCAGCTTTATTCATAATAGCTCCAAACTGGAAACAATCTAGATGTTCTTCAAGGGGTAAATGGTTAAATAAATCATAGTTAATGGATACCATGGAGTATTACTTAGCAATAAAGAGGAAGAATCTCTTCATTTCATGAAACAACTTGGATGAATTTCCAGGGAATTCAGTTGAGTATAAAGCCAAGTTCACTGGTTGTATACCATATGATTCCATTTATATAACATTCTTGAGATGAGAACATGATGAAAAATGAGGAAAAGTTAGTGATTACCAGAGGTTAAGTTGGGGACATTGGCAGGAAGGAAGTGGGTATGACTATAAAAGGCACCACTGAGGATACTTGTGGTGATTGAAATGCTTGAAATCTTGACTGTGTCAATGCCAGTATCTTAGTTATGATACTGTAGCATAGTCTTATGTTTCCATCTATACAAGTCTGCGTCTGTAATGATTGAAAATAAAAATTTAAAATAAAAAGTGTTAATACACTGAGCATTTTTATGTATATGCATATCTGTTTCCTTGTTGCAATTCCTAAATATTAGATTTCTGCTGCAAATTGTCTAATACTTTTAAGCACATTGTCATATTGTTTTTTAAAATGGTGTGTACAGCTTTGCATGTACAAGGTCCCCTGGTTCTATCCATAGGGTGAGGCTGGGGGTAGAGTGCCAAGTGGAGGCTGTTAGATTTGTGTGAGCCTTTTTGTTCAGATAATGTAGGTAGTAGATATTTTATTATTTTAAAAATACTAAAAGCTAAAATTTTCTAGTTCTTGTCTTTTGTGTAAGTACTTCAACTTGCATTTAAACTTCCCAGAGGGCCAATGGGGAGGACTTGTTACTACTGTCACTATACTGATGAGGAATTTGACACTCAGAGAGCTTGGGTAACCTGCCCAACATTATATACTGGTACTAAGTGGCATGGTTGAGACTCATACTAAGTTTGCCCAATGTCAAAGCCAGTGTGCTCAGCACTGTGCTACCTCATGCTCTTATTTACCGGACTACCTGTTAGTTGCTAGGCATACAATCTTGGGATTAAGAGGGAATCTAGAGATGGAGGGAAGAGGAGAGGGAAGAGGAAAAGGGTAAGTAAAAAGAATTAGGATGTGTTATGTATATGTATCATCTCCTTATGATAAAAATAATCATTATGTACTATAAACATATACTAATTTGGAAAAGGAAATGTCCAAAAAAGAGAGAGAATATTATCTGGAGGTAGGGAAAAATTAGTCTGAATAGTGGTGGAATCTTAGAAGAGTTAGGGTCTTGGTTTGATACTTCTGGAAGGATTGTTAACTAAAATCAGGCTTTTCCTTGGTTGTCTGTCTCTTTAGAGTTCTGCCGAATAGTGAGTTGTATTTTTCCCCAAAAGGTTTTTTGCTTGCTTTTATATCATAAAGGTGTATTACTAATCAGCTGCTGGTACATTTCTGTTGATTGAAGATGTAGTCCTAATTTAAAAATATTGTGTCTGTAATACCTGTAGTCGCATTCTTAACTCATTTATAGGCTGAGTTGAGTGTAAAAATAGGGAAGGCACATTATATGCAGTGCTGTGTGTTGCTTCATTTATACAATGCTGCTCATCATTAGACTCATAAATGTGCCAAAGCTCTCATCCTTCAGTTGTTCCAAGTAGAGTTAATCATCTTTATTAAGTGTCCCCCAAGTCTTGTTTTAGCAAAGCTTCCCTTTGACTCTATGATTTTCAGATGTCATTTTCTATACTGAGTTGAGTCCTTCAGGAAAAGGACATTTTCATGGTGGTCCTTGGTTTATGTAGGACTATATTTCGTTTGCAACTGAATCATTGTGATAACTGTGGCTATGTAAGTTTTAAGAAAATTGATTAATTTGCCTTGCATGCCAATCATTCATTCACTTGTTCTAATTTTGTTATACCTCAGAACACTATTTCACATTTATCTAATTACTCTGAGGTGACATCTTCCTATTTTTAAAGTTCTAAGCTTTCCAATTCTTCAGTCTGTGGAAATTTACACCTTGCCTTACTTTCTATCTGTTGTTCTTTCGTGGATTTCTATTTTTTACTTTTGGGCAAGGATTATTTTGAATGATTAAGATAAAATATGAATGATTCATGAAACAAAATTATAATATATTCCATATTTTTTCCAAATCCCTGTAACTTCTATTACCTTTTAAAATTTTTGGACTACCATGAAGTATTGTGCATACATCTTCATAGAACTGTCCAGAAAGACGCCTAGCTCTTTTTACAGGTCTGGAAGCTCTTCATGTCTTCCTCGGTGTTGATGTTAAGAAGGATTGTAAATTGCCAAGAAAGCAAAAATAAAAATTCAGATGTAATGAACATCTTATGGCAGAAGTGATTGAGTTCTTGGAAGTGAAAAGTAACTGGATCTAATTGTGAAGCCCAAATGTTTATTGTAGGAACATGTGTAGAATTTATGAGTCTGGATGTTCTACTGCATACTGACTATAAATAGTATTAGCCACACATGACCATGTGCATAGAGTGTGTTCCTCCAAGCCATGCTTATTGGGCAAGGCAGATAACAGTAAGAAATTCCAGTAATGGGAGGTACTTCCACACAAAGGGGATCTGGAGTGAGAATGTCCACATGGTGGTTCTCAGCATTCTTTTTCATAACTTCATGTCATCTATTTATGCAACATATGCCTGTCTATACTTGTTCTCATTTCATTTCAATGATTCTCAACAGTGGCAGCGGCAAATGGTGAGTTAGGTAGAGCACCCTTGGAATGTTAGCAGAATGTTGGGGCATAATCTCTAAAACTGCCTCCTAGGAGATTATGTTTCACTCCTAGTGGGAATAACTTATGAAAACATGGCAAGGGACACAATGAGATGTGCAGTGCTCTATGCCAATAAAGTGGAAATTTCCAAATAAGTGAGACCTTTGCTTGGAAAATTATGAATTACCAAGTTTGACTCAGAGAATACAAAAATTTAGATAAATAAATATACTCATGAAAAAAATTGACATAAAAGGTTTATATAAAAGGCTTTAGAACCATAAGTTGTACAGGTAAATTCTCTTAAATTTTGAAGGAACAAATAACTCCTATGATATAAATAAGCTATTCCTATATAATTTCATATAAGCCTAATATTTTCAAACAAATATATGTCATGCTCTTATGTGCACATATAAAAACACTGGAAACAAATACTTCAAATTAGTAAAGGTATTTATATCTGTTGACTGGGACTTGAGGTTTTGCATCTTTCTTCATATTTCATTTTCCAAATTTTCTACATTAAACATGGAATGTTTTATACATTTTCACCAAAATTAAAGCACTTTCTTTTCTTGAAGGAAAAACATAGTTGTAAATAGAGTGAGGGACAGATCACTGCAGCATAGTGTGCTGATTCTCCACCTTGCACTGGAGAGGTCTCCAAGGAGTATTTGTTGTCACTGTGTTAATAGGACTTGCAGGTTCCTTGGGGCCCATGGCCATCCACCATGGCTGTACATTAACATCATCTGGGAGACTTTAGAAGTGATTTCCTGGGCACTGATTTATATTTTTAAAGTTCTTCAGGTGATTCTATCATGAAGCCAAGTTCAAAACCACTCATTGAGTATGTGTCATTGAGTCAGAGACTCAATGAGCATGTGTTAGAAAGGTCTGACATTTTGGCTTCTTTTAGTAGCTAAGGAAGTAGAAGATGGAGTTCCCCTTGGCAGATTAAGCTGAGGTAAGTGAAAGCCCAAACTCACCTGCAGTTTGGTTTTTTGGCCCTTTGAGTATAGGGGCAGAGCCTGCATGTCACTATTATGCTTGCCAGGTATCCAGTCTGAATATCTATGCTTCACTGAGGTGCACTTTGGGATAATTGCTCTCCAGTGAAAATTACTCAGTATGAAGCTGTTGTTCACATGAACTCTTTTATTCAACCCTTCTCAGGGAAAAAGAGGCTTAGTTTGGTTCCTAGTGATGTACAATTCCAAGAATTTCCATTACACCTGGCCTGAATGTCAATTCTATTTCTTATCACTCAATAAAACAATTTATTAGGAAAATAAGGTTTAAAAGGGCCAGACTGACATATAATATAGCCCTTGGAGATCATAAGTATCCTAAATCTTGTTGGACAGCAAGAAAGATAACTCAGATTTTTCTTTCCTTAGGGCTTCTGGATGGGAGCTGAGTCCTAGGTCTGTGATGGGCTGAAGAATGAGACTGTGCATCAGTCTGAATCCAAATAGGAAGGACTGGTTGGAGATGTCTAATGCTAGTCTGAACCCTAGCTGTGGATGCTGAGTTGGTTTGTTAGTGCTAGGTGCAATCGTCACTATTACCAATAGGAGATCTCATTTCTTGGCAATGACCAGGAGTGAGGAGCCAGGTGGGCTTAAGGAATGTGCTATAAAACACTACATTAGGATATAATGTTCTTGGTTTTCCCATCAAACTTTAAAGGTGGAGGCACTAAAGATAAATTATCAGGGAAACCATGGAAGCAGAAACTTTTCTATTTTTCCCAAACATCCCCTAAGTCCTCTTAGTATGACCCTGTCCATTTCAGATGATTCAACTTTAAATACTGTAGACCTCTAGAGCAGTGTGAAAATCATTACTGTACCTATATAGGAACATTCAAAGCTTTCCTAAAACTCAATCTTTCTTCCATCTTGCATTCATCATCCAGTGAACCACAAAGATTTTGTACATACTAGTACAGTATTTTCCATCAAGCTTATGAATAACACCACTTGGCAGAAGACCTTGAACAAAGACCCAGAGAGCAATGTTTTGTAGTGACTTTACATACAATGTGCCTTAATTACTGGCAAGCTTGTTAAAAGCTTATTCCCACATGTGTCAACACTTTCTTAATACATTGTAATTTATCATGTTCGCATGCCAGAAACAAGGTATTCTATGTCTATATGCTCATCCTTCTCCAAATGCTAGTCTTGAACTGTGTATCCCACTCCAATCTCTTTGTTTGGTGAACAAAGAATGAACTATAGCATTGAAAGAGTGAAGTCCCTGGAGTCCATCAAAGTCATCTATCACAGAGGACTTTAGCCTGGGCTCCGTAGCACTCCTTCCAAGAAGCACTGCTTCATTGTCAAAGGACCTTTGCTTAATGATGGCAGTAAATCCTGAAATGCAGTCTAATTTTAGGCATAAAGCTTGGCTAAGAGGGAATCCTATCATTTACTCCTTGTGACAATTTTATTCATTGACTTCATTTTTATGCTAGTTGTGTGATTAAATTAGGATAGGAACTTATTTATTTTTAATAAAAATGCCTTTGGGTTAGGGGAAGGAGGGTGGGAAGGGGAAAGGGAAGTTTAATAAACACTGCATTTCAACTGAAAATAGAGTAGTTGGAAATGCCACATTGTGCTTTCTGGATCATCTCTTAACCCTTTGGCTCTTATGAGTGGAGTTAGAAATAGGCTCTGAGCCTGATTTTAGATGGTTTGGGAAAGAAGTGGTGAATCTGAGCCCTGTCTCAGAGAAAAATTGGCATTGGATCCCAAAGCAACTTTTTTTTGTTGTTTTTTATTTTTTTTGGTACTGGGGATCGAACTCAGGTCATTGAGCTTGTGCAGCAGGCGGCGAAACCACTGAGCTAAATCCCCAGCCCCTAGAAACTTTTTTTTTAGTAGTTATTCAGATTGCTTATTTCACTTTTGTGTTTCAGTTTTATAGCTGAGGAAAGAAAAGATAAATTTATGTACCCAAATTGTAAGATTTCATGAGATAGGCTTCAAATGATCTCTTGGGTAGTGCAAGCATTTTAGAAAGTTCAGAAGGAAGGAGAGTCCAAGGATCTGGGGGTGGGAAATGGAGAAACTTTTTCCTGGTATAGCTGAAGCGTCAAGAAAAGTTCTCTCTGTGTTCCTCTTGTCACCTGCGAAAAGCTATTCTTTGCTGGGCATTCCTTACTCTCAGTTGTTGAAACAAACAAGGGAGGTTGATGGTGGCCCCTTAGTCAACAAGGGAGAAAGACCACTTACTTTGCATCAATCTGTTACCATTACTTCACACAGCAGTTTTCAGTAATAGTAAATTATATGTGGTAAACCTATATTAATAACTATTAATATTTGTAAAATTTTGAATATGTATTGTGACAGGCATAAGAATGCATGGTACAAACATGAATGAAAGCAAATCTCTCATCATAGCAACAGTTTGTCTCTCTCTCTACAAACCTTCAGTGCATAATTATGACATTAAAGTATATAAGAAAGCAAGTATTTTTCTGTCTTTTAGAGACATGCAGTCTAGTTCAGTGGCATGTGTATGGTTCAGTGCCAGTAGGAAGGGTTCTGCCAGCAGAGATTGTAGAGGGAAGGGGTATGGGGGTGACTAGAGTGGCTCTCGGGAGGAGGTGCTGCTGAAGTTTGGCCCTTGCTGATATGAAGACTTATCAGAGCAGAAGGTAGAGAGAATTCCAGGAAGAGAGAAAAATTTCTGAGGACTTGATACAGATATCTCTAAGGGACATTTTTTCTTCTTCAGCGAAACAGTATTAAAATTCAAATCCAGTGACTTGATAGGATGATAAAAGTGAACCGACAGGTTTTTTCTTTCATACTTATTCTTTTTCTTCTGTTCCTTTGTGTATTCCTGAAGCTGTATCCTGTCTGGCTTTCAGGTTCTAAGCTCAAAATGATCTTTGCATCTTCCCTTTCACTCTTCCCTTGTCACCCAAGTCTGAATGTACAACAAAATCCTCTTGAGTATTTATTCTGCAATAGCTGTCCCAGCTTTCTTTCCCCTTTCTCCTTCCTCATCCTTGAGTTTAGACTGATAATAATTTATCTACTGCATTCTTGGCCTCCAGTGTCTATTGGGTTTATTTGATGCTTTGCAGCTGATTGATTTTTTTTTTAAGCATGAGTTTTGCGCTCTCTTGCTCAAAGCCCTTCACTAGCCCTCATTGTTTAAAGGAAAAGGTCTAAATTCCTCATCTTGCATCCAAAGACTTCTCCACTTGGCTTTCTAGGATTTTTGCACTTTACAGCTCAGTTAAGCAAAACTCTCCCTATGTTTGCCTCTTCCTTGACTCCTCCAGACTCATTGCCATAGTCAGCACATGAAACATGATTGTTGAATAAATATATCAGTCTTTTGAATGTGAAATAGAATTTATTGGAAATTTTTATGAGTTTTCTAATAAAATAATATTAACAGGAATTAGAGATTAGCTACCTATCCATAGAAGTATTACTGTTTATATGTAAGACTAACATATACGACAAATTGTTCCACTTCCAATAAATAAATGGTCCTGTTGACTACTGGGAAATTAATAATCCTTTAAATCACTTCCTTCCTAATAAAATCAGATTCTAATGACAAAAAGTCTAGATATAAGATTGTAGACAGCAAAGAAATAAGAAAAATAAAAAGATCAATGCATTAACATAGTATTATGTTAACTGTATTATACTGTATTAATAAGATAAATATCCATTTCCTATGGCTTAATACAATAAAGACTCACTTGCTACTTAAATTCCAGTGCATATCAAACAAGCTTCAAGAACAATTCTCCAGACAGAGGCTATGTGGTCTAGGTTTCCTCTAGCATCATCACTGTCTCTACACATGGATACTTAGGCACTTATCTTTTTTTTTTCTGCTTTAAGTTTTAATGTTTATTTCCCCAAGACAGCCTAGCCTGCACTCTACTTGGATACATTTTACAAGCTAGTTTTCTGCTGCTTCTAGTTTTAAACTTTAACCATGTTTCTGATGACAAGGAATTCTGCAAAAATACTCTAGTTCAACAAAGAGTTATGATCACAAAATAATTTTTATCCATTCTACAGTTTTTCAGAATTACCATTTGATTTTTAAGCACAAAGTAGATATAGATGCTAATGATGGCTAATCTGGTAAGTTTCTTATAGCAAACTGTTGTTCATGCAACACTTGTGCTCAAAAGGGAAGGCACAGGATTTCCTACAATGAGCCACCTTATAAAGAGTTTTTATTTTTACAAATTAATTTATGTTACATTTAATTTAGT
The DNA here is from genome assembly GCF_000247695.1 of Heterocephalus glaber. The sequence goes on along the minus strand of NW_004624748.1, from coordinate 3,970,951 downwards.
GTGCATAACCTCAAAACTGAGGCATTATTCCAATTTATAAAAAACACTTGTGTAACTTTTATTCAAGTTTTAAAAATACAAAGTTTTCTCCCTAAAGTGGCTCAAAATAGATTGTTCATGGATGCCTACATCTAAGATAAAAAGATTCTAAAACAACTGAACAGATTAGGTATATTATTAAATTTGTTCAAACCATTACTTGATTTGTAAATGTACTCAAACCTCTTCATCAGTCTTTATTCAGCAGTACATATGCACCAAATTCCATTTTAGAAGTTTCCATATCATTTTCATAGAAAACAAAGTTTGAAAACAAGTAACATTTAAACACAGCACGGTATTCTATCACAACTGAAACTTTTTCTTCTTCTTTACAGGACTGAAGAAAATCTAAAAATGAACTATGCTATAGATTTTATCTCATGCAAAGATCTTTATGTTATCTCTGAAAATGAAAAGGATGGCCTTTTAAGCATATTTTACTGTTTAATACTATTATGGCAACTTGTGTACTGCAACACAGTCTATTTTGAGGGAAATTTATGATTTTTTTCATGCAAAAATCTACACAAATTAGTTTTGATGCTATGGAAAGCTTTTCATAGCATCAAACATTCATCTGGTGCAAATGCACAGGAAAGCCTTCCAGAAGTTTTCTGACTTGAGAAGCAACTAAAAAAGCCATACTAGATAAATTAAATAAAACTAAAACTAAAAAAAAAGGGAGGGTAGGGAGGGAAAGAGGGAAAACAGAAAACACAGGCTGCAGAGTAAACCAATGTCCGCTGCTAAAACGGTCTTTGTTTTCATGTCCAGGGTACATTAACACCTGTGATCTCATTTTGATGGTACTAGGTTTGTTATCAGCCCCCTGAAGGCAAATCAAGCTTGCATGCATTCACATACAGCACCACAACCACACTCTCGTACACAGTCACTCCAGGACTAGGAGTCTGCTTCATGAGTGAAGAGCCCTAGCTTTGAAAGATGAACCTGGCTCTATCACTGAGCCAGACATTCATTCAAGATTGTCCCTTCACACACTGCTTCATAGCAAGGTTAGGCACATATCTTAATGACACTTTATTTAAATGGAACTTATTTAAACATACCACTTTCATACATGTTCTCCTTATTAAAACTAGTCACAGGAGGGTAGGACAAAAAGTAATGATGAGAAATGGGAAAAAATGTCAACAGTGTTCTACAAATACCCACAGCAGGGCCGGGGATTTAGCTCAGTGTGCCCTGCCTGCCTGCCAAGCACAAGTTCCTGAGTTCGGTCCCCCGGTACTGCAAAAAACAAAACAACCCCCCCCCCAAAAAAACCTCACAGCAAGCAAGCTCTATTTAGTTGTGGAACAGAGTGCCTGGGAACCAGATGGAATTCTCTGTTTGAGTCAAGTAAGCATAGGCAAAACCCCAGGCAGTATGCCATAGGAAGTGTCATCAGGCTTGTAAAGATGAGGACAAGAAGATTCATGGGAGTTTCCACCTTGATTTTCTCTGATGCTTGTGTTAGGAAGATGGAGAGACTGACATATTGTTCTTTTCAGGGAGGGAACTGTGCCAGGCAAGTGTGTACTGATTTGGTCAGAAATGTGCTTCTGAGCTCAGTGTCAATAAGTATCATCACTTACAAAGGTAGGGACCCTGTGTGTTCAAAAGTCAGGTGCAGCATGCAGGTGAACACCTGGCTAATTTGGATCAAAATGCCACAGCAAAATGAAGGAAAGAAAGTTTGAATTTAAATAATCTGGAAAATTACTTTAATACTCAACATCATTTTGCATGTTACAAACATTCCTAACTTCTAGATATTTTAGAGAGCAAGTTTCTTGATTAGAGATTTTTTTCCTCGTGCCTCAATAAAGATTTGCAGTATTTTGCTATTTCTCAACAATACTTTCAATGTGATAGACCAAACACAGGTGTCAGGTACATGCTCAGATAAATCCTCTCTACTTTCAATGTTTTTTGTTGTTGTTATTGTTCTTAGCCAGGAGTCAGAAACTTAGAACCATTGATGGTACTAATGGAGAGGAAGTGTAATACGTTCTACAAAATCACAATAGTATATGGGGGTTGGGGTATAGTGTGCTTCAAAAAAACCCATTTTAAATATTATATTATTTATATTTGAAAATAAATAACAATATTCATTTTCCTAATATAAGTTACTTAAAGATTGTCAAAGTTTTAGCTGACTCAGAGAAAAGGCAATGATTCTTAATGGTTTTTGGAGAAGGGAGGATTATGAACATATTAAAGTGAAATAGGAAGAAAATGTCCAAAGGGAAAGGGGAATTAGGTGGGGTTGGGGAAAGGAAAGAAGGGAATGAAGTTAATATGAGAATAGGAAAAAATGGAAACAAAGTCTTTGTAAATAGGGAGGGGTGGAGGGGTTAAAGGGAGGGCAGGGGAATGGGGAAAAAATAAGAACCAAGATATATTATGTAAAAGTACAAATTTCCAATAATGAATGTCATCATATTGTATACCTAAAATGTACCAATAAAATTAATTTAAAAAATAAAATATGAGGGAAAAAAGAGAAATGTGTGTGTATGTGCGTGTATATACCTTTATATGTATATCCATACATGTATCCACGCATAGTTTAATGAGCTTTATTCAGTATCACAAGAGCATAGGGACCACACTTTTTGCCTGGGGAAAGCTTAATTTACAAGCATATAAGGAAAAGTAGGTCAGCGTATTTCAAAAGCTCTAGGGACAGAAATCTGAAGAGTTTTGCTGGGGTCCAATCCCGAAACCCTGAGGAAGTCACTTCACTTCACTGAACATGTTTCCTCATCTGTAAAATGAGAATAATAATAATATGGTTTTATTGATCCATAGGGGCTTAAATGTATATAGAACAATTGTCAAAAAGCTCTTCCAATTGTAAAATATTGAGAAAAAATTAGTATGATTGTAACGATGGCCAAAGACCCATTTACTGTCAATACATGCATGCAACATACACATACACTCTTAAATATTGTTTCACCATGTTTGCTTTATTGGCTAAGGAATTCAATCTTTTATTCTATTTATTTATCTGTTTCTATCATCTAACTATAATCTGTCTATCAATCACCCATGGTAAGTGTTCATTATATCCTAATTTTAGAAGAAACAGTAACAAGAAGTACTTCAAAAAACTGATGAAGGAAAGCACGATAGCTATCTCCTTTATCCTAACTTTATCCAATTAATTGTATCTTATGGTGAATGATCTGTACATGAATATACTTTTAAGACCATAAGTAATTATTTTTAACTTCACTTTAGTCTCTTTTCTGGAAGAACGGGAACTTTTAATGTTCAGGTCTGAAATAATTATTTCTGTAAGAATAACATTCTTCTCCTTATTCAGACTTCCTCACATGGCTTCTGGTGTTTCTTTGGTATGGAACAAACATCTGGAACTCTAAACTTTCTGAGGTCTTGTCCCTGAATCCTTTTCAGAATTCCCAATTGGACTCTTGACATTTGACATATTCTGTCATGCTCCTGTGGAGAGCCCTAATCCAACAGACTTGGTGGAAAGATGAAGAGATATTTATAGAACATCTAGTTTTGGTGCAGGCTTGTGTCTCTATGGTTAATTACTGGGTTTCTGCCTCCAAATTAGTAGTTTACTATGTTTTTTTTTAAGTGCTGGAAATTGGGGGGGTGATCATAGTTGAATTCTTATTCCTAAAACAAAAACAAAAGAAAATACCACTTGCTGATTCTTTCTATTTTTATGTCTTCAGATGGCTTATGTAATGTTGTTAGTAGCAAGCAAAAGTGATGTAGAATTGTTTCCCCCAGGATCTCATTGCTTTTGGGGATACTCCATATGTATTTTTTAGTAATGATGCTGTCCTAAAACTCAGGAATCACCAATACAGAGGACCGTATATTACATTATGTTAGAGTATTAGCCATTTCTTTAGCCTTGTAGTATTTTCCATGACAACCAAAGTAAACAGTGAAAGGCAAAATCTAGATGTATGCTGATAAGTAGTTCAGAAAAATTTTAAAAAATGCAAATCATTTAAAAGCAGGAAGAACATGTATAGAAGTGACAGGATTCTAAAGCTAATTCACAGGATCATAAAAACTTTAGTTAAGAGCCACTTTGGCTCCAGGGAGAATAATTTGAAATAATTTATGTAGATATGCGCCTCCCAAGGGGAGGGAGCATAATTCCCATTTCTTAGTATGAGCTGCACATAGTGACTTCCTCTTAAACTGCAATATGGAAATAGGAGAGGGAAAGAAAATTTTACAGTGGAGAAACCTGACAAATACTATCTCAGCTGGCTAATCAAGATTGATAGTTATAATTTGTGTTGATGGTACGTCACCTTGATATAATGGGATGAAAATGGCAATTTACTTCTGGAAGCTTCTTTCCCATAACCTATCACACCAGTCTGACCTTGAGAAAAACCACATACCAATTCTAGTAGTGTTGGATCCTACAAAATATCTGACCAGTACTCAAAACTATCAAGGTCATCAAAGACCAGAAAAGCCTGAAAAACTGCCGTAGAAATATGAGCCTAAAGAGGCAAGAAAATTAAATGTAATATGGAGCAGATTAAAGGTAATAGGTTAAAAACTAAAGAAACATAAACTATGTATTTCAATTAATAATAATATATGTAAGATGATAACAATGGGGAAGTTGAGTGGTATGCTTTGAATATGTTCTCCAAAATGCACCAGTGTTGGGAGCTGAGAATGAAGTGACTAGGCCATCATGAATGGATTTATGCTGTTGTGGAAGGAATGGATCCCTATAAAAGGTAGAATTAGATCCCTCCTCCTCTCTCTCTCTCATACTCTAGCTCTTGTCTCTTGCCTTTCTCATTCTGCTATGTGATGATGTGACAAGAAGACCCTCCAAAATGTTGTACTTTGATACTGAACTTCCCAACCTCTATAACTGCAAGCCAATATATTTGTATTTTTCATAAGTTATAGAGTTTCAGGTATTCTTTTATGGAAACACAAAACAAAGACACTGTGTGTGTGGTAAATGGGAATTCATACTTTGACATGTTTAAAAGTCTCAAGCACCTCTAAAAAAATAAGGTCTGTTTTACTAAGAAAACATTTTGGAAACTGTCTAGCTGATACCAAGCCAATGATCAAATCATCATTAAGATTCAGTGTTCTTGAATTTCTTAAATACCAAGCAACTTACCACTTCCAAAAGTAATACTCTGATTAATGCACAACTCTTATTATTGTGTCATGCTTTGGTTATCTGTTTGGTAAGCAGCAGTAGCTACCAAAGAAATTTGATGTGGTTAAGATTACTTCCCCACAAACTTCCTAAAAGACTGTAATTAAAGTATATCTCAGGAGAGATTCTGCCCCCCCACACATTTATTTTACTACCATTTATTGGCTGGCAAGCACAAAACAGTTCATGTACCCAGTCCAGCAAATTTGATAAAGACTAAGTTCTCTTTCCTTTTGATATTCTCTCTTTTATGAAAGATACACTCCAAGGAGGCATGATATCCCAGAGTCAGAATTTTGCAGTAGGCTCTAGGAAGTCAAAAATACTCTGAAACTAATGATTGCAATCAAACATTATTTCTAATTTTTCAGAGCACAGTATTCATTGGATTTCAAATTCTGTTCATTTAAGGGGATTCCTAAACATATTGACCAATTTCCACTTCTTAATGAGAGCCCATTTCTAACTGTCTGCATAATAATCACTAGATTAATCAATGAAGCTCATTTTTTACATTCAGAAAGCTAAGTAAACAAAGTACCTTGTTGATTTAGACACTGGCAGTGGAAGGACTTGTAACAGATACTGTGGAGCATACACTTTTCTGATTTAACATAGATGACCACCCATGAACTAAGTATTCTAGATATCATGACAGTTAACCATCCTTAGAATTAAAGCCTTAGGGCTGGGGATTTAGCTCAGTGGTTCCACCATCTGCCTCAAAAGCACAAGGTCCTGAGTGCGATCCCCAGTACCAAAAAAAAAAGAAGAAAGAAAGCCTTAACTGGTCAGTATTATATTACTTTGATTATATGGAATGTTTGAAAGTAAATCACATATCTGTACAAGTAAATTCCATTTTTAAAAAATAACTCAACCCAGAAATCTTTTTCTGTGTCCTTTTCTATCTACTGTTTCCTTTTAGGCAAAGAGAAATATACTTATGTTTACATCTCAAGTGTACACTCTGCTTGGGTATGGGAACTCTCAGAGTAAACTCCAAGTGTTGGTAATATGGCAGGAGAAGAAATGAAGAGAGTGGTGTGAACACTGTGACCATGTTCAGATTCACCATTGATTCATTACTAGTGAACTACAGTGTGCTGGGGAAGTCTTATCTTCTTTTTATGTAGAATTTTCTCATTTTCTTGACAATAGAACATGGAACACAATGTCTCTTAATTTTCTGCAGAAATAATATTCTTTGTAACACATAGTACACTCCCTTATTCAACACTATTGTAGAATGTCAAGTGGAGAAGGGCTAGAATACGTGTCCCTTGATCAAGACAAAATGAATGATAAGCATCACCAAAATAAAAGTAATTAACATTCATGTAGTCTTTACCATGTTCCAGATATAAATTCCATTAACCATTCTAATTATGTTATATATGATAACTCATTTAATCCAACTTTACTTCAACTAATAATAGAACAGTATTCAACACTAATAGCATAAAGTTAACTGTCCAAAGATTAATAAAACATATGGTTGGACTAATAAAGATGGAGAGCTAGAGGAACCCAAACAAAAGCAGGAGTGACTATCCTATTTTCAGACAAAGTAAACTTCGAGCCAAAACTAATCAGAGGAGGCAAAGAAGGTTAGTAAATATTGGTGAAGGGAATAATTCAACAGGAAAAGATATCAATTATTAACATATATGCACTAAATAGCAGTACATCCAACTTCATAAATCAAGTACTATAGAACATAAAAGAGCAGATAAACACAATCACAATTATAGTGACACAACTCAATACCCCACTGTCACAAACAGAAAGATCAACTAAACAAAAAATCAACAAAGAAATATCAAAGATGAACAAAACCTTTAAACAAATGGACTTAACAGATACCTACAGAATAATTAACTCCACAACAACAAAATACACATTCTTCTCAACAGCACATGGACCTTGATCTACAACAGACCACATACTACCCATAAATAATGCTTAAGTAAATGCAAAATAATTGAAATTATACCATGCATTTTATTAGATCATAGCACAACAAAAGTAGAACTAAATGGAAAAGAAACCACTGGAACTGTGCAAATGCATGGAAATTAAACAGTACAATCTTGGATAATCAATAAGTCACAGAAGAAATCAAGGAAGAAATAAGAGAGTTCCTAGAATTAAATAATAATGTCTGTATAATATATCAGAACTTGTATCCAAAGCTGGAACAAGATAAAAATGTATAAGGATAGCAGCAGAAATCAATGAAATGGAAATGGAGACTAAAAAAATTACAAGGAATCAACAAATCAAAGAGCTTGCTCTTTAAAAGAATAAACAAATTAGATGAACCCTTAGTCAATCTTACCAAAAAAAGACCCAAATCAATAAAATTAGAAATCAAAAAGGTGAAATCACAATGGATACTGCCAAAAACCAGAAGATTATTAGCAACTATTTAATAAATTTGTAGGCCATCAAATTAAGAGAATTCAGAAAAAATGGGCAAATTCTTAGTCACATATAAATTATCAAAATTGAGCCAAGAAGGTATAAAAATCCTGAAATATCCAATAACAGGCAATGAAATTGAAGCAGCAATAAAAAAATAACAATTTACCAAGAGAAGCTCAAACCTTGAAAGATTCACTGCTGAAATCTACAAGAGAATCAGGGAATTTCTAATGCCAGTTCTCCTCAAACTCTTCAGTAAAATCAAAAGGAAAGGTGTATTCCCAAAGTCATTCCTGGAAGCTAGCATTACCCTCATCTGAAAAACAGATTTTTAAAAAGTCAACCAAAAAAGAGAACTACACCCAATTTCTATACTGAACATAGATGCAAAAATCCTCAGCACAGTACTGCCAAAAAGAGTGCAACAAATCATCAAAATGATCACACCTGATGACCAAATAGGCTTCATTCCAGGGATGCAAGGATGGTTCCCTGTACACGTCAATAAATGTAAAACATCACATAAACCAAAACAAGGATAAACATCACATGATCACCTCAAAAAGCACACAAAAAAGCCTTTGATAAAATCCAACATCCATTCATTAGAAAATCCCTAAAGAAAATAAGTTTAGAAATATCTTATATCAATCTGATCAAATCCATTTCTGCTAAACCTGCTGACACTGTATTAAAAGGGGAAAAACCTGAACAGTTTCCCTCTAAAATCAGGAATGAGACAAGGATGTCCATTATCACCACTCCTATTCAGACTAGTACTTGAAACATTGGCCAGAGCAATCAGGAAATAGTAAGAAATAAAAGGGATATGTATAGGAAAGGAAGAAGTCAAATTGTCCTTATTTGTAGATAACATGATCCACTGCATGGAAGTCCCCAAAAAATTCCCCTGAAAGACTCCTAAAAGATACAACCGTGTTCAGCAGTGTGGTGGGATATAAAATTAACATGCAAAAGTCAATGTTCCTGTACTCTAAGAATAAACTCACCAAGAAAGGAATTAGGAAAATAATACCAGTCACAATAGCATCAGGGAAAATTAAATACTTAGGAATTAACCTAAGCAAGGAAGTGAAAGATCTGTATAGTAAAACATATAGTCCTCTGAAAAAAAGGAATTGAAAAGGATAACTGAAAATGAAAAGATATCCCCTGTTCCTGGATAGGTAGAACCAATGTAGTCAAAATGGTCATACACTCAAAACTGATATTGAGATTTAATGCAATCCCAATGAAAATACTAACAGCATTGTTCTCAGATCCAGAGAGAAGAATCCTAAAATTCATATGGAACCAGAAGAGATCCAGAATAGCAGGAGCAAACTTGGGTAACAAGAGAAAAGCAGAAGGCATCACGATCCCATATAAGAAGTTATGACAATGATAAAAAAAAAGTGACACTGATAAAAACAGCATGGTACCAGTACAGAAACTGACATGTGAATCAATAACACAGAACAGAGGATGCAGAAATAACCCCAAGCACATTCACTGGAGGAAAGATAGCCTCTGTAATGAATGGTGCTGGGAAAATTGGCTGTCTGTGGGCAGTGGATTGACTGTAGACCCGTATATTTCACTGTGTACTAAACTAAAATAAAAATAGATCAAAGATCTAAATTTTCATATGAAACACTTAATCTGCTGGAAAATAAAATAGGTAAAACTCTTGAAGTCATAGGCATAGGAAGGACTTTCTGAACAGAACCCCAGTGGCATAAGAAGAATCCACATATAAGAATTGTATTAAATTAAAAAAGCTTGGCACAGCTAAAGAAAAAGGCAAGAGTGAAGAGAAAACATACAGAAAGAGAAAAAAATTGTTCCAGCTATTCCTCTGACAAAATAGTAATTTCTAGAAAAAATAAAAACTCAAATAATTAGACCACCCAAAATAAAAGACCCAATCAAAAAATGGGTCACTGAAATAAGTAGGCATTTCTCAGAAGTACAAATAGCTAATAAGTAAATGAAAAAATGTTCAACATCACTGGCCATCAGGGGGGTGCAAATTAAAACAATGCTGAAATTCTATCTCATTCCAGAAAGAATGACTACTGTCCAAGAAATCAAATGGTAACAAATGCTAGTGAGACTGTGGGGAAAAGGAACCCTTCTACATTGTTGGTGGGACTATAAAGCACTATGAAAATCTATATGGAGATTTTCCAAAAGTCTAAAGCAAGAAATTTCATTTGACCTAGTTATTCCCCTTCTATGATCTTCCTGAAAGTGTTAAAAACATTATATAATGTTGATATACGCATACCCATGTTTATTGCAGCACAGTTCACAACAGCTAAATCTGTATGTCCATTAAAAGATGAATGGATAAAGTAAATGTATTTATACACAATAGAGGTCTACTCTGCCATAAAGAAGGACAAACAAGTCATTTGTAGGAAAATGGATACACTTTGAGAGCATAATGTTATGTGAAATAAATCAGAGACAGAAGTTTAAATATTGAATAGTTTCTCTTTTATGAGAAACCCAAAATATAAATAAAGAGCAAAATAAAAGGTAGATAATAGAAAGTAGAGAGAAAAATTTTGTTCAAATGGGAAGGAGATCAAGAGATAGAAGGAGGGGGCTTAGTAATTGCAGCCTGACTGGAACCTGCTTCCTCTGGCTTGCTCCACCAGCTTGCAACCAAGACAGGGTGAGGAGGACCCCGCCGGGCACAACCACCAGCCGCAGCTTGGCTGTGCGGGCGCCTCCAACAAAAGAGCCCCCCCCACACACACCTCTGGCCTTCTGGCTGTGCAGCTACTTGGTTCCACACTGCAGCGGCACAGAGGGACATAAAAGCCATTGTCCTGAGCCCCAGAAGTGAACAACAGAGAGAGGGCCTCTCTCAGGCTCCCTGATGAAAACAACCCCATTGGAAAACTGAAGAGAATCTCTGCAATAAAAGCACACCAGACCACCGTGCTCGGTAAGTTGGAGGGATCATCAGCTCCCATCGGAACCTGGGCTTTCTTCAGGGGAAAGGCAGCTGAAACCTGCAATAGAAGCTTGCAGAGTGCAATCCTGCAGGAGGACAGGGAGCTCAACATGGGACTTGCAGCCAGAAATCTGCCTGAATCTCACGGGTCTGGGACTAGCTTACTGAGACTCATTGACTTAACTGCACACTGCTGCCCATCTTGTCTGTTGTGACAGCAGAGACATACCCTGAAGGAGGCCCTTCATTTTTATTTTTATTTTTATTTTTTTTGTATATCCTTTTATTGGTACATTTTAGGTGTACAATATGACATTCATCATTGGAGACATGCACCTTTACATACTCTCTTGGTTCTCATTTCCCCCCCTCCTCCTGCCCTCCCTTCAACCCCACCATCCCTCCCTATTTACAAAGACTTTGTTTCCATTTTTTCATTTTTCTCATAATAATTCCATTTCCTTCTTTCTTTTCCCCTACCCCTCTCACTTCCCTCTCCCCTTTGCCCCTTTTCTTTCTATTTCGCATTATCTATTATACCTCTTAGTCCTTATTTACACTTTCAGTTTCTCACACTAGAGAAACTATGCAGTATTTACACATGTGTCCTGTTTATTGAATTTAAGAGTATTGCCTGAATGTGCATTCATTTAGCAATAAATGTCTCTAATTTCTTGTTTTTGATGGCTGAGTAGTACTCCATTTTATAAAAAACCCACATTTTCTTTATCCAGTCTCCAGTTGATGGGCATTTGGGCTGTTTCCAAGTTTTA
>NW_004624748.1:3915332-3926932 GCF_000247695.1 Heterocephalus glaber | reverse complement strand
AAAATAAAAAAAGAAAAAAAAAGAAGATGGTTTGTGTACGTGAATAAATAGAACAATGGATCTGAATGAAAAATCCAGATATAGATTCAATTACATATGCAAATAAGTAGGGGAAAAGATAGATTTTTACAAAATATTGTGGGGAGTTTTTGTGGCTCTTAAAAGGTAAAATTGGGTTCATTCCCTACACTGCATATCTAAATAAACAAAATAAATGTATTAGAGATTTAAATGTAAAAAATGACACCCTACAAGTATCTTAATAAATAAAGAAAAAGGGAGAACTTTCTTATGACTCAAAACTCAGAAGCAATAGTGGAAAAGACTGATATACTTGATAACAAATATGAACAAATAATGCATGACTGAAAAAAAATCTACCACAAGAAAAACAAAATGACAAGTGTAGAACAAATATTTCCAATTTATACCAAGATAAATTATTGTATTATATAAAACAGGTTTCTAAAGATGGAGTGCTAAATGACCAACAACTGTGTAGAAGTTTTGTTGTGATAGAGACAATTAAAAAAATGAAATGCAAATACTCTTGACCAAATGAATCAATATGCAATCTCATACACAGTATGAGAATTGTAAGCTAAAATTCTATTGATATGGTATTTTAACTATCAGACTGATAAAACGCAACTTTAACATATTCTGAGTGTCATTAAGAGCCGAATTTTTTGGCATCAGGCAAAGGAAATAGAAATGTGAGATGAAGAGGGTAAAGTGAAAATGCTGCATCCTAAATTGAAATTTATTTTATCTTTAAAGAAAGGTCCAACATGCTAAAAAAACAAAACAAAAAAACACAAAACCCCCAAATCTCTCATCTTTTCAATGCAGAGAAATAAAACCAGTCACCAATCCAGTGATAATGAGTAGCTGCATGATTTAGATTGTTTTCTTTCAATCCTATGGCCCAATAAAACAATCTAGAATAATGGAAAAATGGCTGATTCTTGTTCTAGGACAGAAAATGTAAGAGGTTAATCTGGAAAGGAGCTAAAGGAACATGTATAACTGTCACCAGGCTGGGTCTGAGGAGGTCTCTGAGCATAAAGGAAGGAACCTAACCCACCCTTTTGTAGAGTAGGTTTGCAGGTTCACTGACTCTGATCATGGAAAAAGAATTTTCAGGAGGCATGAGTAAGAGGTACAGAAAGTATCTGTTAGGCTGAGATTTTATGATCCACTCAAGAATGGAGTGCAGGCATTCAGAGAAGTGAGCCTCATTATTTCCTGAAACAGTGAACATTTATGCTTCTCTTGAAGGGGTAGAAACCCCTGGGGAAGGTGGCCCACCCCTAAGAAGGATAGGAGTCCATTCTACAGCTATGGGCTTAACAGTTGTTTTTCTATTTTCTTCTTTTTCATTTGTTTTTTGTTTGTTTGTTTTTAGGTAATTGAAACATTTTTAGGTAATTTAAACATTCTTTGGATTCTCAACCTGTTTTTTAAATTTTGATTGGCCTCCTGCTCTTTACTTTCTCAAGCCAATTTATGGAGTTTCAGTATTCCTAATGAATTTTTGGTGTGATGGAACTGGTAGGGAAGGAGCCTAAATTTAACCAAATAAATGCTGATATGGATTGCCTTGGGTAACTTTGGCTGGGCCCTGGAAGTTTCAGTCTTCTCAAAAGTAAAAATTTTAGTTATGATTTCTTCGTCTCCTTTTTACCCATCTTTTATTTCCTCTATCCAACCTCATTACTACAGTCTCTTCAAAAGAAACCATTCTGAGATTGCTCCCACTGGCTAAATTTTGAGCAATAATAAGAACAAAAATGTCAATCAATTTTGGAAGATCAAATATATTTAAATTCATGACTTCTAATACTATTAAAACCATAATATTGGTCACCTTTGGAAGACTTAGGGAAGCAATCCAATATTTTGAGGAAAGGAGAATAGAAAAGAATCATCAAGCATTTATACTGATAACTGCTTTACCACGCTAAAAGAGCTTCAAGGTAAACAATGAATGGAAAGGAAATTTTTCTTAGATGTTGTGTTAGTTACTTTTCTCTCATTGCTGAGACAAAATACCGACACCTAAATTTAGAAGGGAAGGGGTTTATTTGGCTTACAGTACACAGAGGTTTCAGTCCATAATTGGCTGACTCCAAGGCAAGGATGGTAAACAGGCATCGCAGAGAAGAAACAACGTGGTGCACACAAGGTAGCAAAGGTAACAAGGTAAGCTTAATGGTGTCTTTTTGCTCCTTTTATCTTATTCAGACTACAGAGATTAGGGTAATACAAAATCAACCACTCACGTATAGTGATTTAATAAGCACATGCCCTTAATCCTAGCACCACACATTACAGATTTAGCTACCTTTGAAAAAGACTGCATGAGGCTTGGAGGATATATCTAGACACAAGCCACAGCAGATATGGAATATAGGTAATACAAAGGAAATAAGTAAGAAGATTAAAGTATCACCATTTTGCAACCCTTAATGAATCAAGTGATATAGGCCATCATCATCAATGCTGACATCGTGAAAAATAAGACAATTAGAATTATATGTCTTTCTTTATTGAATTTCTCATTACCACTATGGAGTATTCTGGCTACAAACATTACACCTGACTTCAATCAAATCTCTGACAGCCATTGTGCAGGATCACAAGGAATAGCAGGACATGTTTTTTAAAAAAAATTAATTTTATTGGTATATTTTAGGTATACATTATAATGACATTCATCATTGGAAATTTATGCCTTTACATTATCTGTCTTGATTCTTAATTTTTTCCCATTCCCCTGCCCTCCCTTCAACCCCTCCACTCCTCCCTATTTACAAAGACTTTGTTTCGATTTTTTTCATTTTCTCACATTAATCGAGTTCCTTTCTTTCCTTCCAATCTCTCACACTTCCCCTTCCCCTTTGCACATTTTCTTCCAATTTCAGAATATCTATTATGTCTTTGGATCCTTATTTACATTTTCAGTTTCTCACACTAGTGAAACTATTTGGTATTTATGCATGTCTGTCCAATTTATTTCTATTAAGAGTATGGACTCAATGTGCATCCATTTAGCTATAAAGGTCACTATTTTCTCATTGTTTATGGCTGAGTAGTACTTCATTATATTAAAAAAAAAAACCCACACATCTTTATCCAGTCTCCAGTTGATGGGGATTTGGGCTGTATCCAATTTTTAGCTATTTCAATCTGCACTGCTATGAATATGGGTGCACATATTACTGAGATATGATTCTTTTAATTCTTTTGGGAAGATACTCAGCAGGGGAATAGCTGGGTCAAATGGGATCTCTAATCCTAGTTTTTTGAGGTATCTCCATACTTATTTCCACAGTGGTTGCACCAGTCTATACTCCCAACAACAGTGCCAACAGTTGTTCTTGGTTAATGTCTTGAGAGCAGGCATTCTTTCAAGAGTGAGGTGGAATCTCAATGTTGTTTTCATTTGCATCTCTCTAATGACCAGTGCTATTGAACATTTTTTCATATGTTTATTTGTGGCTTTTACTTCTTTGTCTGAGAAATGTCTGTTCAATTAAGATGCCCAGTTTTGGATTAGGTCTTTAAATTTGGGAGGTTTGATTGTTTTAAGTTCTTTACATATTCTAGATAGTAGACCTTTGTCTGAGGAACAGCTGATAAAAATTTCTGCCCACATTGTGGGTTGTCTCTTCACACTGTTGGTGGTTTCTCTTGCTGTGCAGAAGCATTTTTTTTTTGGTACCAGGGATTGAACTTGGGACCTTGGACTTGCAATGCAGGAAGCAGAATCACTGAGCTAAATCCGCAGCCCAGAAGCTTTTTAATAAGAAAAGATTGCACTTGTTGATTGTTTGTGCTAGTTCATGTGCAGCTGAGGTTTGGTTCATGACATCTTTACCTACACCAATGTCTTCAAGACTTCTACCTAACCTCTCTTCCAGCCTGTTAAGTGTTTCTGTTTTAATATTTTGATCTTTAATCCATTTTGATTTTAGTTTAGTGCATGGTAAAAGACATAGGTCTAGTTTTAATCTTTGGCAAGTTGAAATCCAATTTTTCCAGCACTATTTATTAAAGAGGCTATCTTTCCTCCAGAGAGGGTGTTTGGCTCCTTTGTCAAAGATGAGGTAGCTGAGTGTGTCTGGAGTTGTTTCAGCATCTTCTAATCACTTCCAGTGATCCTCAGGTCTGTTTCTTTGCCAGTATCATACTGTTTTTATAACAGTAGCTTTGTGGTATAGTTTCAGGTTTAGATTGTGCTACCCCCTACCTTGTCTTTGTTGCATAGAATTGCTTTTGCTATTCTAGACCTCTTCTTGTTCCAAGTTAATTTTTGGATTGTTTTCTCAAGCTCTATGTAGTATGTCATTGGAATTTCAATTGGGATTGCATTGAATCTATATAATACTTTTGGAAATATGGTCATTTTCACTATATTAGTTCTTCCTAACCAAGAACAAAGGGTGTCTTTCCATTTTCTGAAATTGTTTGTGATCTCTTTTTACAGAGTGCTGTAGTTATGAGAGTACAGGTCTTTGATTTCTTTTGTTAGGTTGATCCTAGGTATTTCAGGTTTTTGGATGCTATTGTGAAGGGAGTTGTTTCTCCAGTTCTTCTTTCAATGAGTCTGTTCTTCATGTACAGGAAGGCTATTGATTTTTGTGTGTTGACCTTGTATCCAGCTATTCTATTGATTTTGGTTATTGAGTCTAGAAGACTTTTGGTGGAGTTCTTGGGGTCTTCTATATAGAGTATCATGTCATTTGCAAATAATGACAATTTAACTTCTTTGTTTCCTTCCTTTTTTTACTTCTTTATTCCTTTTATTTCTTTCTCTTGTCTAATTGCTATAGATAATGTTTCCAAAGCTATATTGAACAGGAGTGGTAATAGTAGAAATCCTTGTCTTGTTCCCGATTTTAGTGTGAAGGATTTCAGTTTTGGACCATTTAGTATGATATTGGCTGTTTGTTTTTCATAGATAGTTTTTATCAGTTTAATATAGAGACCATCTATTCTAATTTTCTGTAGGGTTTTTGTCATGAATGGGTGTTGGATTTTGTCCAACACTTTTTCTGCATCTATTGAGATGATCATATGATTTTTGTCCTTGGCTCTATTAATACAGTGTATTACATTTATTGATTTGCCTATGTTGAACCATCCCTGAATCCCAGGGATGAATCCCACTTGGTCAGGGGTGTATGATCTTCTTGATGATCTTCTGAACTCTGGTTGCCATTATCTTGTTAAGGATTTTTGCATCTATGTTCATTAGGGAGATTGGCCTGTAATTCCCTTTTTTTGGTTGGGTCTCTCTCTGCATTTGGGATCAAGGTGATAGTTTCTTCCACAAATAAATTTGGAGGTATTGCTTTCCTTTCACTTTAATTGAAGAGTTTAAACAGTATTGGCAATAGTTCTTCTTTAAATGTTTTCTAGAATTCAGCAGTGAAGACACCAGGACCCAGACTTTTCTTAGTTGGTAAGTAATTACATTTTCAATTTCATTGATTGACATTGGGTTGCTTAGAATTTTTAGGTCTTCTTCATTCAACTTTGGTAAATCATATCCATTTAGGAATCTGTCCATTTCTTCTGTATTTTCCATCTTATTGAGGCATAGGTTCTCAAAGTAGATACAGAAAATCCTCTGGATTTCTGCTGGGTCAGTTGTAATTTCACCCTTTTTGTTCCTAATTGCGTGGATTTGGGCCTTTTCTTTCCTTGTTTTGATAAAGTTGTTTAAGGATTTGTCAATTTTGTTTATTCTTTTGAAAAACCAACTCTGGTTGATTTTTTGTATCATTTTCTTACTGTCTCTTGCATTGATTTGTTCTCTTATCTTTATAATTTCCTCCCTTCTATGAGTTTTGGGTTTATCTTGCTCTTCTTTTTCTAGAAGCTTGAGGATCAGCATTAGGTTGTTTAATTGGGCTCACTCTGTTTTCCTAATATGAGTATTCACTGCTGTTATTTTCCTTCATAGGACTGCTTTCATTGTGTCCCATAGATTTCAATATGCTGTATTGGGATTGTCATTTAATTGTAGAAACTATCTGATTTCTTCTTTAATTTTTCTGTGACCTATTGGTTGTTCAGGAGTGTGTGGTTCAATTTCCATGTTTTTATGAAATTCTCGGGGTTTCATTTACTATTGATCTCCAATTTCATCACACTATGACCTGATAATATACAGGGGATAACTTTAATTCCTTTGTATTTACTTAAACATGTTCTATGAGCTAGTATGTGGTCTATTTTGGAGAAGGACCTGTGTGCAGCTGAAAAGAATGTGTATTCTGATTTTGTAGGGTGGAACACTAAATATCTGTTAAGTCCATTTGTTCAAAAGTTTGTTTGAGTACTAGTATTTTATTGTTCATTTTTTGTCTACTTGATCTATCTATTTGTGACAGTGGAGTATTGAGGTTCCCCACTACTGTTGTATTAGTGTTTATTTGATTTTTCATGTCTGTTAATATTTGTTTTATATAGTTGTGTGGACTAGTATTTGGTGCACATATATTTATGATTATCATCTCTTTCTCTTGGATTGTTCCCTTTACAAGAATATAGTAGCCTTCTTTGTCTCTCTTAATTAGTGTTGATTTGAAATCCATTTGTTTTGTAAATAGGATAATTATTCCTGCTTTTCTGGTGGGTTCCTGTCACATGGAATACTGTTTTCCACACTTTAACTTTCAGTCTATGATTTTCCTTTTGAACTAAGAGTGTTTCTTGTATGCAGCATATTGTTGGATCTTGCTTCTTGACCCATTCTGCCAGTCAATTTTTTTAAATTGGTGAATTGAGACCATTAACATTGATGGTTATAACTGATATATATTGATATCTCATTGTCATGACCTTTTCTTTTTGTTGGATTCTCCCCCTTTGCATTTAATTTCTTGTCTTGCCTGATGGGTTCATTTTGCTGGGCTTTCTGGGGTTGTGACCCTCATTGTTTTTTTCTAGGTTATTGTTTAGAGTTTTTTTGAGTGCTGGTTTGGTATTCATGAAGTTTCTCAGGTGCTCTTTGTCATGAAAGTATCTTATTTCTCCATCCATTTTGAAAGATAGTTTTTCAGGGTACATCAATCTGGGTTGGAGGCTGTTTTCCTTTAGGGCTTGGAATATGTCGCTCCAAGATCCTCTTGCCTTGAGGGTTTGCATTGAGAAGTCTGCTGTGATTCTGATGAGCTTTCCTTCATATGTGAGTTGTTTCTTTTCTCTGTTGTAGAATTTTATTCTTCTGTTCTATTTTTGGAATCTTAACAATTATATGCCTAGGTGTAGATTTTTTTTTTTTTTTGATCAAGGCTAGTTGTAGTCCAGTGTGCCTTACTTATCTGTATGTCAAATTCTTTCCCCCTTCTTGGGAAGTTTTCTGCCATAACTTCTGAGAACAGGTTTTTTTTTTTATGTCATTTGCCCTCTCTTCTGTTTCTTCCTTGACTCTGATCAGTCATATGTTATTCTTCTTTGCATTGTCTAGCAGTTGCTAGATTGATTTATCATGGTCCCTTATTATTTTTAAGAAATTTTTCTTTTCCTGGTCACTAATTGCAATCCTGTCTTCTGTATATGATAGTCTGTCCTCACATTGACTCATTCTGCTGTGTAAAGTATTAATAGAGTTTTTAATCTCCTGGATATCTGTTTGCATGTGTTTTATGGATTCCATTTGTTTCCTATGCTGGCATAACATAATGTTCCTCAGCTTTTCTCTTTCTTATCTGGGCCTGCTCTAGGGTTATTAATCATTTCTTGCACTATGGATACAATCTCTGTTGTTATCTGAGAAATTATTTGTGATTTTATTTTTTCCAGATTCTCTTTTGTTGCCAGTTCAGGGAGTCCAGATAGTTGAGTATTAGATTGTTCCATCTCTCTGCCCTTTGGGGTTGCCTTAGGTGATCTGGAAGCCTGGTTTTGAAGACTTGTTTACATAACTTGTCATTTCAACAGATGCAGCCTGATGCACCTTAGTTGAAGAGATTTTTTGCTCACCCAGTAGCCTTCAATTCTTGGCAATCCACCAAGAGGCCTTTTCTCTACTGCTCACCAATGCGCCAATTCCTGCCTTCAGAATGGTGGCCTTCTGGATCCCTGTGCTGCTCTGTTGTCCTGACAGGGTCTTGGCTGGGGCCTGTGCACACTTGGTATGATATCTCGGCATCCCTCTGGATGGGGCCTGCCCTGCTGTGTAGCTGTTGTCTGGGAGGGGCTTTGGCTGGGTGCCATGCACTCAAGTCACTGGTGTCTGAGCAGGCTCTGGGTGGGGTCTACATGGCCTTACTGATGGTATATCTGGCTGGGCCTCTGGTTGTTTCTTGTGTGCCTGTGAAGTTCTTTTCAGGGTGGGGCCTTGGCTGGGATCTGTGCACCCCAGCACAGCTCTGATCCACCTGGGCTTCTGGCTGGGATCTGTGTGCATTTACTGATGGAATCTGGGTGGCTAGCAGGACATGTTAAATGGCACCATAAGGATGCAGTCAACAAAACCTGGATTGTGTAAAACTACCAATCCAGTACTTTCAATAACAATGCAAATGGCAAGGGAAAAAAGACAAGGAAGGCCTTACTGAACTTGAAAATAATTTGTCAACCAGTAACAATATATCCATCTCAAACAAAATTTTAAAATCCTTTAAACACTAATAGGATACATGATACTATTAAGTAATTATGATTAATTTTTTTGTATGATAATGGTGTTGTGGTATTTTAAAACTAATATTTATTTTTGTTTAATTATCCATAGAAAGATCTATGGGCAAAATACATTTCCTTGGATGTGCTTCAGATTATTAGAAGGGAAGTGGATGAGGGTACAGATGAAACAAAATTAACAGCTGATTGATAACTGTTTAAACTGGGTAGTAGATAAATTGTACTCTCCTAAATTGGAAACTGAAATTTTCTGTGATAAATACTTTTAGAAAAATTAGGGAATGCCTTTCTCTTGAAAACACAAGTCCTAATTCAGATGTAAAAGGTACTAACCAATATGGGAGAGGACAAAACGTCCCACCTCGAATATATTTCTTGAGCATATTTTGAGTTGGTTAGCTAAAGAAACTATAGACCTCTGCAGACATATAAATGGCTCTAGAAAACTGGTGTTTTGTCAAAAGAATTTTACATCTATCTACATTAGTAAAAGAATCAGTTGGTCTTGGCAAAGGCTTTTGTAGTCCTGTTTCTGCCCATGAGAGATCTTTTCACAGGAAGAAGAGATGGGGGGTAGGGGTGGGGGGTCTGATATCTGGCCAGATGGAAATGACCACAGGTAGCTGTTACCTGGGCAACTTCACCTGCATAATAAGACTGCCTTTGCTATTGTGCACCACCTTCCCTTTTCTTATGAAGAGGATGCATAAGCTTGGTTACACTGGGGTTATTGAGAATTTAGTCTCTTTCATGCTATGCTCCCATGCAGAACAATAAATTTTATGTAACTACCTTTTGTTAATTTACTGTCAATTTTTCAGAGGCTCAATCACCAAGCTTATGGAGAGAGGAGGGACACCAAGCATAAGAATGTCACTGAATGGGGCCTTGTGAGGTCCCCCAAAGAGGAGATGAGAACCTCAACCATGCCCACCGATGGTGTAGGTTTACTGACTTACATCACAGAACAGAATTGCAGTTCAAGGTGATGAGCAGTAACAAACAGGTTTATTAGGCACAAATTTTAAAAGTACATACTCAGAAAGAGTGTGGTTCTAAAGAGAGAGGTACTGGACAGGAAAAAGGCATTGTAACCTTGGGTAACTTTGTGTCCTGAAGCTGCAGTTTTTCTTAAAAACAAACTTTTAAAATTTTAATTTTCCTTCTTTTCTTTTCACCTATTTTTCCTATCCTACCTCAGGAGAAGTTCTTCAAAATGTTTTTTGGAATTGTTTAACCCCTAAGCACACTATGCCAAATACTTTTCCTGTGGTTGGACAAATCATATTTGTTTTTAAAGTAATTTTATTTAGATTCTACTAAGATATTTCAAATAATATTGTATGAGAATTAGTCTATACCCAATTTCCACTCACCTCAAAACAAGAACAAACCAGCACAAAAACAGAAACCCCAACAACAAATGCATACCTGTTAAGATGTGTTCAAGTTAAAATTTGAAGCTGTCATTTTGACAGACAAAAACTGCCACTGGAAAGAATAGTTTTATTTGTTTACTACTGCATAGAAAACCACCCCAAAACATAGTGGCTTAAAACAACAATCATTTTATTATATTTTTATAGTTCCTCATGTGACTGGTGATTCTCTTCTTGCTTGGCATTTCTTGTGGAATTTCAGAAGATGGTGGGAGCTGTAGCTCTGGCTGGTGCTGGCTGGCTAATTCCTTGATTCTTCTTTTTGTTGCTTCTCTCTTCACAGTGTTTCAGCTTTCAAAGGCTGGTTCCATAACCTCTGTCTAGCAGGGTGTCCTTAAATTCGTACTTGGTCACTCAAAGCTTATAGAAGGGAGCAGAAGCTGGCAAGATTTCTTAATGTCTGGGCTTGGAATTCTTAGAACATATTTCCACATTCTACTGCTCGAAGCAGCCACAAGGCCAGCCAAGATTCAAGGGGAGAGAAAACATTCTTTATCTCTTATCAGGGTAGCTCCTAAGTGAGGCAGGCACCTTTTAGGGAAAACTCCTACAAATAAATGGGGAAGAAAGATGCTTCTCCCTTAAAAGACTGATAATACACCTTCAAAGTTGTTAATTCTGAGGTCCTGAGTCACGCGGAAGACGCTGAATCACCCCACTGCAGACAGACAGGTCTGCCCATGCCCTAACGAGGTCCTGAGTCCTACAGAACACACTGAATCAGCCTGCTACAGACAAGCAGGGCTGTGCACACCCTACTGAGGTGTGAGTTGCACAGAACTTGCCGAATCAGCCCGCTGCAGACAGGCAGGTCTGCCCATGCCCTACTGATGTCCCCACTCCCGCGGAACACACTGAATCAGCCTGCTGCACACAGGAAGGTCTGTGCACACCCTACCGAGGTCCTGAGTTGCAGGGAAGACACCGACTCACCCCGCTGGAGACAAGCAGCCACTTGGTTCCACACTACAAAGACACAGAGGACATCAGACCACCAGACCAAGGTATTGAGTCCTGCTGTTCCCGGCCCAGAGGTAGGGGCTTCTGAGCCATTGTCCCACTGCTCCTGGTCCAGAGGAAGGGGCTTCCCAGCAACCATCACTCCCGCTGCTCCCAGCCCAGAAGAAAGGGTTTTTGGGCCACCTTCTGTCCAGCGCCTCCCGGCCCTGAGGAGGGGGCTTCCAGGCCACCATCCTTCCCAATACTCCCGGCCCAGAGGGAGGGGCTTCTGAGCCACCATCCCACTGCTCCTGGTCCAGAGGAAGGGGCTTCCCAGCCACCTTGCCTCCTGCTTCTCCCAGCCCACAGGAAAGGGCTTTTGGGTCACCATCCCTACCACCGCTCCCGGCCGCTGTCCCACCTCTCCCAGCTCAGAGGAGGTAATCTGTGCAGGAGCTAACAGCCACTCACCCCAGTCGAAATGAGAAAACACATAAATAAGTCTCAAAACCAGACTTCCAGATCACCTACAGCAACCCCAAAGGGAAATGAGATGAAACA
>NW_004624748.1:3869271-3880309 GCF_000247695.1 Heterocephalus glaber | reverse complement strand
TATTCCATCATGTTCTTCAGCTCCTCTATTTTTTTTATCTGTGTCCTCTCTAGATTTATTAATCATGTCTTGCACTATGGACACAATCTCTGCTGTTATCTGAGAAATTATTTCTGATTTCATTATTTCCAGATCTTCTTTTGTTGCCAGTTCAGGGTGTTCAAGTGGTTGAGTATCAGAGTGTTCCATCTCGTTTCCCTTTGCAGTTGCTGTAGGTGATCTGGAAGTCAGGTTTTGAGGCTTCTTTACATGTCTTCTGATTTCGCCATGGGGAGGGGTGCTGCTGGCACCTCTGAGGCTCACCTCCTCTGGGCTGGGAACAGTGCTATGCAGCCCAGAAGCCTCCTGGTCTGCACTCTTCTTTTTATTTTTCTATTTTTGATACCAGATCGAACTGGGATCTTGCACTTGTGAGGCAGGTGGCAGAACCAATGAGCTAAATCTCCAGGCATTGAAGAGTTTTAAGTGGGGCATGGTGGGGTCTAATTTGAAAATATCACAAGTGTTAAAATGTGGAGTGGACAGGAAATGCCTGTGTGGGAAACTGGTTAGAAGATTCTGGTTTTGGTTTTCTTTTGTAGCTGGAAGAAACTTGAATAAGTACAAATTCTCAATGGGATAGATTCAAATGAGAGGGAAATTCTGAATGTAAAAGAGAAAGAACAGCTAATGAAAGACCAATGCAACAATGAGAACAATGGCCTTAGGAAGGACTAATTCTATTCTAAAGAAGGGAAAAAATGAGGTGCAAATGCAGAGTTCACTGAGGGAATTTTAGGCTTGTGGCTTTAGTTTCTCTGTAAAGTAGGTTGTGAGATCATTTGTTGAAAGTGAGAGGGAAAGTAGGGTATTAAAAATCAAATCAGATGTGTAAGCAACATAAAGAAAGTTTGAAAAAATTCACTTGAGAGATGGAAGCAAGAAGAGATGCATATAGGAATCCTGCTGATGTGCATTGAGTGCATGTTGATTTTGATGTTCATGACTTTACAGTGATGCTGACCTGCTTGCTATGTTACTTTCTTCAGCAATAGTTGTCTGGGTTCCTGCACAAAGAAGTAAAAGACAGTTGGGTTGAGACACTTGGTGATATAATGACACAGAGGAAGTGAGTTTAGGGCAGTTGCAAATATGTTTTTTTTAATAGGAGATGATGTATCATGGAATTAAAGCTTGGAAAAGAAGAATTTGAAAAAAATGTCTGATATATTGGAAGAAAGCACAATGACCAATGGATGGAGGAACTGAAGAGGTTGGAAAACATTTTTAGAGGAGTCACAAGCAAGTTGGAATGAAAGGAGTATGTTGGAAACTGATTAAGAGATTCTGGTTGTAGATAGGGTTTGGGTGATGACAAGTTCCAGGGTAGTGTTGGTAGATAATTCTCCACAAATATTTTTGTGTTTCTGCACAGACTGAGCCTTCTGAACAAAAATAACTGACAACTTACTTAAAATATGGTTGAATAGCAAATATGCCTTAGAAGGTAGAAATAGTGTATTGTTCTAGAGAGATTTAGAGCATCTTCTCCCTTGAAGTCAATTGTGTACATTTCTGGGTAGTCGCAACTTAGAGACCTTCCTCTCATAGTCTCAGAGAGGATCTGTTCACATTCCAGAAGAAAAGTCTTGTTCTGTCTCTTTCCAAAAGAGCTGAGGACAGTTGTGCAGCTCCCCTTATAGGGTTCAAGCCTCATAATCTAGAGGATTATCTTTTGTAGTACAGCCTTGCTGCTGGATACATTTGGCTTTTATCAATCGCCTGTTGGGAACTAGGGTTTGGGGCACTGGCGCTAAGATGCTCTTTGAATAATAAATGGCATGTTCTCTGATCCAGAGACTTCATGTTCCTGGCCAACAAGAGAAAATATTAAAGAGATTAGTAGATGACAAGATGACAGAGAAAGCAATATAAACAAATGCTTGGGTTTCAAAAATTAATTATTACTTCATTCAATTAACATTTTTGTAAGATGCTGACAGAGTACAGACAGTATTGGGAAACAGAGAGAATACTGATGCTACTGGTACAGGCAGTGTGAGAAAATAACAGAACTGGAGAAAAGTGAAGAAGAATAAAAAAATATTATATATAATTCCAGTACATGCTTTTAAATTTCTATGAAGTTTGAATATTTTTAAGTCCTGATGAAACTGATCTCTAGTAGAAGCAAATGGCTTCAAGAAATTTTCTTGTGCCACAGAAGATTCCAGTGTTATTATATTTTTTATGGTACACTGTTCCGTAAGTTGTCAGGGGCTACTTAGACTGTATTTCTATTGATAAATCTTATTTTTGATGGTTCATTACATTGTAGATCTCTAGATTTTCTAAGACTAGAGGGCCTTATGGCAAAATCACCTATGTTTATTGCAGTTTTTTTCATTAAATACGTAGTCTTTATTTGATCATGAAAATAAATCCTTATTTACACTTTCAGTTTCTCACACTGGAGAAAGTATTTGTACACCTAAAATGTACCAATAAAATTAGTTAAAAAAAGAAAAGAAATCTTTTTTCTAAAATAGTATTTTATTTTCAAAGGATGATTGTTGTTATAACATAAGTAGCAAGAATAACAAACAACATGCATTTGTGCGTTAAAAATATGAAAATAAAATATATATACATAGTATATTTTTAATTTAAATTTTATTTTTAAATATCTTTAAAATCTCACAAAGCAAAAATTATAACCCCAGTACATTTTCTGAATTTATATAAGACAACAAAGTTTTACCTCCTTCTGTCTAACTAATTCAGTCCTTAGAAATAACTTCTGTTATCAGTTTGAAGCATTGTCTTGACTAATTTTTATGTGCTTTCAAGATATATTCATACATTTTATGTATGTATCTATGTACTAATCTCTCTGTTGATAAACTTAGGAAATGTGTATATGTGCATATATGTATGTATATATATTTCTTTTTAGCAAAATTGAATTATAGTATGTATTGTAAATACTTTTTTGTTTTAATGCTGTATTACATGCTGGATCACATATTTTCCAGGTATGTATAAGTCTATCACATTTTTTAATATCCCATAGTATTTCACTGTGTGGTGTACTGATTATCACTGTGCAATGAACCTTCTCAAGCTTCCATCTCTTGATAGGGAAGGGCCATATGCATACAGCAAAGAAGGATTTGATATTATGACCATTTAGAGACAAGTGCACTAAACCACCCTCTAGCCAAAATTTACCTCTCTCATGTGTGAAAAATGTACTTACTATTTCTAAGACTGCCCCTCATGCCCTCATAATAATAGGCTCAGGCTCAAATTCCAGAATTTCACCATTTATGAATCAGCCTGTGGTTTAGTTGAGGTATCACACGTGCTGTTTCTGAGGTGTAATGACTTAACTGTGGCTTTTAAAGAGACAAGTAAGTTAAAGAACTGAGTTACAGTATATGTTCCTAGACACAAAATACAACAGGAAAACAGATATAAGATAACACACCAAAAGGAGAGTGACTGGAAGCATGTAGTAGTTATTATTCCACAGTAATCCCAATTCTGTCAGGCACATGTGCCACATGATGAATTAGGCTCCAGTCCTACCCCTTGGAAATAGTTCTCTAAGGCTCTTTGTCTCTGAGTCATTTTCCCTTATCCAGAAGCAAGAGATTGTACCCATTTGAATTGCAACTGTCTATCTCAGTCTGCTTGCTGAGTATAGACTGTTGGGCCCCTTAGGTTTTTTCTATTAGTACATACTTGCAGTACATAATGATTACATTTATCATGAGGAGTTGATACATGTATATAATACATCTTGATTTTTTTTAAATCTTCTACCCCTTCCTTCCCTCCCCACTTCTTTCAACTCTTGGCCTCCTTTTCATTTGCAAAAGTTCTATTTTAATTTTTTTCTCCAATTTATTTTTTCCATCCTCTTTTCCTTTCTCATCCCTTTCCATCTCTTGTTCCCTTATCCATCTGAAAAGATCTTCCTACTTATCTATCTTCTATTTTGCAGCATATTTTTTTGAGTTTCTCATATAAGAGAGCCCATGTGATATTTAGGATTGTGTGTCTGACTTATTTCATTTAATATTATGGTCTCAAGATGCATCCATTTACCTAGGAATGCCCCAAGTTTATCTTTATTTATGGCATAGTAGTACTCCATTGTGTATAAATACCATATTTTCTTTATCCATTCACCTGTGGTGGACATGTAGGGTGTTTCCAAGATTTAGCTATTACAAATTGGGCTACTATGAACATGGGTATGCATGTATCCCTGGAATATGATGACTTAAACTCTTTTGGAAATATATCTAGATGGAGAATATCTGGGTCAAATGAAATTTCTAGTTTCAGTTTTTGAATATCTTCTTACTGATTTCCATAGTGCTTGTACTAGTTTACATCCCCACCAACAGTGTAGAAGAATTTCTTTTCCCCCACATTATCATCAGCATTTGTTATTATTTGATTTCTTGATAATAGCCATTCTTTCTGAAGTAAGAGGAAATCTGTGTTGTTTTATTTGCATCCCTCTAATGGTCAGTGATGTTGAACATTTTTTTATGTATTCATTGACTATTTGTACTTCTTCTGAAAAGTATCTACTCATTTTGGTTGCCCATTTTTTGATGGGGTCTTTTTTGTTGGGAGTCCAATTTTTTTAGTTCTTTATATGTTCTAGATGTTAGTCCTCTGTCTGGGGACTACCTGGCAAAAAATTTTCCCATTCTATAAGTTGTCTCTTAACTCTATTGGCCATTTCCTTTGCTGTGAAGGAGGTTTTTAATTTGATATGATACCATTTGTTGATTTGTGGTTTTATTTCCTGTGCCATTGTGGTTCTGTTCAGAAAGTCTTTGCCTACATCTATGTTTTCAAGAGTTTTACATATTTTATCATTCACCAGATTATCTTTGATCCATTTTGAATTTAGGGTAGTACAAGGTGAGATATATAGATCTAGGCTCAATCTTCTGCATGTGGATATCCGATTTTCACAGTACCATTTATTAAAGAGGCTATCTTTCCTCTAATGTATGTTTTTGGCTCCTTTATCAAAGACCAAATAGTTGAATGTACCTGGAGTTTATGCTTCCTCTGTTCTGTTCCATTAATTCACATCTGTGTTTTTGTGTCTGTACCATGCTGGTTTTTTCCCAGTAGCCTTGCAATGTAACTTCATATCTGAGATTGTGAAGCCTCCTGCTTTCTTTTGTTACCCAGGATTGCTTTTGCTATTCTCATACGAATTTTAGGATTGTTTTCTCTAGATCTATAAAAAGTGCTGTTGGTATTTTGATTGAGATTGCATTAAACCTATCTATCAACTCTGGAAGTATGGCTATTTTGACTGTTTCTTCTGCTTATGCAGGAAAATGGGATATCTTTTTCAGCGATATTTTTATTGCACAGGTTTTCACTTTCCTGGTAGGTTAATTCATAAATAATTTTTATGCTATTGTGGAAGATATTGTTTTCCACATTTTTCTCAGAAAGTTCATTATTAGTACATAGGAACACTATTGATTTTTGTGTTTATTTTATATCCCTAATTGTAGGAGTCTTTTGGTGGAATTTTCTGGGTCTTCTATGTAAAGAATCATGTCATAGAAAGGATCATGTCATCTGCAGATAATAATACTTTGACTTCAGTCTTTCCTATACATATGTTTTTTATTTCTTTCTCTTGTCTGATTACTCAGGCTAATGTTGTGAGGACTATGTTGAATAGGAGTGGTGCTAATGGGCATCCTTGTCTTGTTCCTGATTTTAGAGGGAAAGCTTTCAGTTTTTCCCCATTTAATATGATGTTGGCAGTCAGTTTGTCATAAATGGCTTCTAGCAGATTGAGATAAGGCCCTTCTATACCTGTTTTCTACAGGTTTTTGGTCATGAATGTAAGTTGGATTTTTGTTAAAGGCTTTTTCTGCATCTATTGAGATGATCATGTGATTTTTTTTACCTTATTTTTGTCCATGTGGTGAATTACTTTTATTGTATTATGCATGTTGTATTATCCTTTCATTCCTGGGAAGAAGCCTACTTGGTTGTGGTGTATAATCTTCTTGATGATTTATTGCATTTTGTTGACAAATTTTGCATCTATGCTCAGTAGAGATTGACTTGTAGTTCTCTTTTTTGGTTGAATCCTTGTCTGATTTTTGGATCAGAGCAATACTAGCTTCCAAGAATGACTTTGGGAATACTCCTTTGCTTTCTATTTCATTAATGAATTTGAGGAGTATTTGTATTAGAGCTTCCCTGAAGTTCTTGTAGAATTTAACAGTGAATCCATCAGGACTTGGTCTTTTCTTTGTTGATAGGTTTTTATTTTTCTTTTTAATTACTACTTCAATTTCATTGCCTGTTAATGGGTTATTCAGGATTTTTAAGTCTTCTTGGTTCAGATTTGGTAATTTATATGTATTCAGGAATCTCTCCATTTCATCTGAGTTCTTCAATTTTTGGCAATAGGTTTATGAAGTAATTGCTAATAATCTTCTGGACTTTGGTTGTGTGTATAGTGATTTCACCTTTTTCATTTCTATTACATTGGTTTGTGTCTTTCCTTGTTTTGGTAAAATTGCCTAAAGTTTGTCTATTTTACCTATTCTTTCAAAGAACAAACTTTGATTCATTAATTTTTTTGTCTTATTTTTTAAGTCTCACTACTTCAGCTATCTTTATAATTTCCTTCCTTTTAATAGCTCTAGATTTGAAATTTTCTTGTTTCCCTGGGACATTGAGGTGCATCCTTAGGTTATTTACTTGGGCTTTCCCCATTTTTCTGATATGAGGATTCACAGCTATAAACTTCCTTCTTGGAACTGCTTTCATTGAGTTCCATAAGTTGTGATATGTTGTATTGGCATTATCATTTAAATTCTAGGAACTGTCTTACTTAGTCTTTAATTTTTCCTGTGATCCTTTGATTATTCAATGGTTAATCTTTAAATTTGTGTACATTTGCATAATTTCTTTTGCCATTGATTTCTAGTTCCATTGCACTGTAATTTGATAATATGCACCACAAAATTTCACTTCTTTTGCATTTACTTAAGCATGCTTGATTAGCTGGTTTGTGGTCTATTTTGGAAAAAGCTCCATGTGCTGTTGAAAAGAATGTGTATTTTGTTGTTGTGGGGTGGAACACTCTGTATACAGTATAGCCCTGTGAAGTTGTGGTTGAGAGTTCACAGCCTCAGTTGTTCAGGGATTTTTCCTTAGAACCTAATTAATAATTGTTTATGGAAACCCTCCACAGTTTTGCAGAAACCACATATAGTCTCCAAATATTTTTGTTGGAAGGTTTGCAAGTAGCCAATCTGAGAGTGTTATTCAGTTTTCCTTGCTACTAAATGGATGTTGTCCTGTAACTCACCTCTGGCAGATACACCAACATTCCCACATCATGACAGGTTGCTGTACTGCATGTAGCTATCTCAAGTGTTCTCGGTTTTGTTCTTCCTAAAGCCCTAAGATCCCTAAGATGCTGCCAAAATGCCCTATACTTTCTAAGGCCTTATTAAATTAAATTAAATTAAATTAAATCAAATTAAATTAATAACTGCTGGAGACAGAATACTTAGGGTTTAAACTATAAAAATAAAACTTTTAGGCATTTTTCTTACCATATTTGAAATTTCCTGTTTTTCACAATTTGCAAGTGCTCTAGAAATGTCACCCCCTGAATTTCAGGGATCACTGTATACTATTAAGTCCATTTGTTGAAAGATTTGGTTCAGCTCCGGTATTTCTTTGTTGGTTTTTGTTTAATTGATTTATTTGTGACAGTGAGGCATTGATTTCCCACAGTATAATTTTAGTGATGTTTATTTAATCTTTTATGTCCAGTAGTGTTTGTTTTATGAAGTAGGATGCATAGTAGTCTGGTGCATATATGTTTATAATTGTTATATTTTCCTTTTGAAGTTTTATGAACCAATATGTATGTAGTGTCCTTCCTTGCCTTTTATGATCAGCTTTGGCTTAAAGTCCACTTTGTGTGAAAATAGGATAACAACCCCTGCTTGTTTTCAGGCTACCATTCTATGGAATATTGTTTTCCATTCTTTGATTTTTTTAGTCTTTGAATTTATTTTGGGGTTAAATGTGTTTCTTATACTAGCATATCTTTGGATTTTGTTTCTTGATCCATTCTGCTAACCTGCATCTTTTGATTGGTTAATTGAGACCATTCACATTGATATTTTTAAGTGATAGATTTTGATTTGTTCCTATCATTGTATTATTTTCTATTGCTCTTTTCCTTTCTTTCCCTCTACTTAATTGCTCACCCTACTTCATGAGAAATCATTCCACTGACATTTTGGCATTGATAGCTTCATTGTGTCTTTCTAGTATATCACTGAGAATTTTTTGGAGGTAGGTTTGGTGGTCATGAATTTCTTTAGGTGCCCTTCATCATGGAAATATCTTATTTCTCAATCAACTTTGAAAGATGGTTTTTCAGGGTATATCACTCTGGGTTGGAGATTATTTTTCTTAGGGCTTAAAACACTTCACTTCAAGCTCTCCTTGCTTTAAATATTTGTGTTGAGAAGTCTGCTATAATTCTGATGGGTTTCCCTTTATAGGTGATCCCTTAATTTTTCCAGAAGCTTTTAAGATTCTGATATTGTGTTGGATTTATGGTATTTTAATTATTATGTGTCATGGAGTTTTAAAAATTTTTCTGCTTATAACTATTTGAAGTTCTATATGCCTCACTTAGATGTATGTTAAATTCTTTTTTCTTGTCTGGAAAACTTTCTACTATTGCTTCTGTAAATAGATTTTTTAAAACATTCTTTGTGCTGTTTTCTGATTTTTCAGAAAATTACTCTTGCCAATTATTCTTGTTATTCTTTTTAGAGTCATCTAGCAGTTACTACATCCATTTTTATGTTATCTTGTTGTTTTTAAGGTAATTTCTGTCATTAATTTATCACCAACTTCAGCCCTGTCTTCTAGATCTTACACTTTGTCCTCATATTGGTAGATTCTACTTCCTATATTTTCAATTGTATTTTTAACTTCCTGGATTTCTGTTTGGAAGTTTTTTATGCATTTCCATTCTTTTCTATGCTGAGTATTCATGTTTTGCATCTCTTTCTGTTGCTTCTGTAGATTTTTATTAGTATCTTCTCTAGGCTCACTGATCATTTATTTCATTATGGTCATTACCTGTTTTGTTGTATCATCTTTGAATTTGCCAAGCATCTTATTGAATTGTTTTATTTCTTCCTTTGATACCTTTTTAAATGTTTATTCTGTGTGACTTATGTTTTCCTACCCCTTTATGCCCCTTTAATCAGCTTTAGGGGAATTCGAAGTTTATGGAGACATTTTTCTGCTTTTTCTTCTCATGTTTCTATTTTTTGTTTGTTTGCTTTCTGTGATAGGGTTTGCAGCTTCTTTCATCCACTGCCTGATTCTTTGGGAATGTCTCACAGTATTGTTTATAATCCCCCAGGCATTTCAGAAATTACAAAGAAAAAAACCTAATTGACAGCAATAATTATGTCACCTTTGCTATAGTAGTAAAGCCAGCAATTGACAACAGTAGTGTCAAGTATAAACTGGATATTGACAAAGCCTAAGAATCATTCATGAATCAGTCTTAACCAAAGCAAAGAGGTCTATGATTTTAGTATAGACACATATGCAACCCAGATGTTGACCTATAGTAGATCAGACCACTAGTTTCTTCTAGATGTAGGCAGTGGAGGAAGAGTTCAAGCAGACCACTGGAATAAATGTCATCTCATTCAAAGATCCTTCATTTCCTTCTGAAGGTTGCACCCATCAACCTTGTTTCCCACCACTGAGTGCAGGTCCTGGAATATTCCTGGCCTGGGCTCAAGCTTCTCAGGGTATCTCAGGATATCTCTTCTCTACCTCTCACCTTCTTCAAGACTATCTCCCAAGGCTGTCTTTCACCTGATCTCTGCTGAAGGGTAACACATTAGTCCTGGAGTGAATCTCTCCTCTAGAGTGTTGGTTTTGTCCTCAATTAGGTTGGCCTTTTGGTTTTCACCTCTGCTGTTCTTGCTGAGGAGAACCAAGATGCAAACTTGCCTCAGATTTGGTACTTTGGCCACTCTTCTCCTCTCTTGCTCAGGTTTTGGAATGAGGTGACTGCTCTGGCAATGGCACAGCAGGCAGGTCAGAAAGAGAGGCCCTCCTCTCCTTTCCTCTGCTGTGTAGGTTGTGAAGTGAGGCACCCAAGTATTGGTGATGGCGGACAAGGCTTTTCATTTCAAACCCTTTTGCTAGCTAGACAAGTTATGGTATGCTTCTTGTATTTTCTCTAAATTATGTTTTAGAATTAAAAAACTGGAGGTTTGTGGACACCCTACCAAGGTCGCGAGTCACACAGAACATGCCGAATCAGCCAGCACCCTGGCAACAATCCACTGGACACCCCCCACCCCGCTCCTCTGTACAGCCACCTGGTTTCACACTACAAAGACACAGAGGACACCAGACCACCAAACCATGGTACTGAGTCCCCCCATGCCCAGTCCAGAGGTAGGGGCTTCTGAGCCACTGTCCCACTGCTCCTGGTCCAGAGGAAGGGGCTTCCCAGCCACCATCCTTCCTGCTGCTCCCAGCCCAGAGGAAAGGGCTTTTGGGTCACCATCCCTACTGCTGCTCCAGGCCCCTGTCCCACATCTCCCAGCTCAGAGGAGGTAATCCGTGTAGGCGCTAACAGCCCCCCTCCCCACAGTGGAAATGAGAAAACATGTAAATAAGTCTCAAAACCAGACATCCAGATCACCTACCACACCCCCAAAGGGAAATGAGATGGAACACTCTGATACTCAATGACCTGGACCCACTGAACAGGCAAAAAAAGGGGATCTGGAAAAAATGAAATCAGAAATAATTTCTCAGATAACAGGAGAAATAATGCTCCTAGTGCAAGACATGATTAAAAAATCTAGAGAGAACCTGAGGAATATGATGGAATTCCAACATAGGAAACAAATGGAATCCATAAAACAGATGCAAATAGATTTCCAGGACATGAAAAACTCCATTGAAAGTCTAT
>NW_004624748.1:3816660-3852046 GCF_000247695.1 Heterocephalus glaber | reverse complement strand
TGCTCTTCCCTAGGAGCCTGGGGTGGCAGTGGGCAGCTTCCTTCTGGGTTCTGGGACTGGCTGAGCTTCTCTGCCCTAGGAGCCTGGGATGGAGGCAGGGAGCTTCCTTCCAGGTGCTGGGACTGGCTGAGCTTCTCTGCCCTAGGAGCCTGGGATGGAGGCAGGGAGCTTCCTTCCAGGTGCTGGGACCAGCTCACCTTCTCTGCTCTTCCCTAGGAGCCTGGGATGGCAGTGGGAAGCTTCCTTCTGGGTGCTGGGACTGGCTGAGCTTCTCTGCCCTAGGAGCCTGGAATGGAGGCAGGGAGCTTCCTTCTGGGTGCTGGGACCAGCTGAGCTTCTCTCAAGAATGTGTATTCTGGTTTGGTAGGGTGGAACACTCTGTAAACATCTGTTAAGTTCATTTGTTCAAGAGTTTGATTGAGTTTGAGTATTTCATTACTTATTTTTTTGTCTAATTGATCTATCTATTTGTGACAGTGGGGTATTGAAGTCCCCCACTATTATTGTATTAGTGCATATATGACTTTTCATGTTCATAAGTCCTTGTTTTATATAGTTGGGTGCACTAGTGTTTGATGCATCTGTATTTATGATTGTCATTTCTTCATCTTGGATTGTTCCCTTTGCAAGGATGTAGTGTCCTTCATCTTTCTCAATCAGTGTTGTTTTGAAATGCACTTGATCTGCAAAGAGGATAGGTGTTCGTGCTTTTTTTAAATTCCTATCGCATGGAGTATTGTTTTCCACCTTTTAAGTCTATGAGTTTCTTTTTGAATTAAGTGTGTTTCTTGTATGTAGCATATT
The DNA here is from genome assembly GCF_000247695.1 of Heterocephalus glaber. The sequence goes on along the minus strand of NW_004624748.1, from coordinate 3,851,242 downwards.
GTTGGATCTTACTTCTGGACCCATGTTGCCAGTCTAGTTCTTTTGAATAGTGAATTGAGACCATTAACATTGATGGTTATAACTGATATGTATTGACTGATCATTGTCATGGCTTTTTGTTGTTGTTGTTGGATTCTCCCCCATTGCATTTAATTTCTTGTTGCACCCAACGGATTCATTCTGCTGTGTTTCCTGGGGTTGTGATGCTCATTGTCTTTTCTTAGGATATTGTCTAAAATTTTTTGGAGTGCTGGTTTGATATTCATGAAGTTCTTAAGGTGCTCTTTGTCCTAAAAGTATCTCATTTCTCCATCAATTTTGAAAGATAGTTTTTCAGGGTACATCAATCTGAGTTGGAGGCTGTTTTCCTGTAGGGCTTAGAATACATCACTCCAAGCTCTTCTTGCCTTGAGGGTTTGCATTGAGAAGTCTGCTTTGATTCTGATGGGCTTTTCTTTGTGCATTATGTGTTTCTTTTCTCTAACTGCTTGTAGAGCTTGGTTCTTTTGTTGGGTTTGTGAAACCTTAACAATTATATGCTTATGTGTAGATTTTTTTTTTTATCAAGGCTAGTTGGAGTCCTAAATGCCTCACTTATCTGTATATCAAGTTCTTTTTCCCCTGCCTGGGAAGTTTTCTGCCATCACTTCTTTTGGCAGATGTTTTTTAATGTCATCTGCACTCTCTCCTGTTTCTTCATTGACTCCAATCAGTCTTATGTTATTCTTTATGCATTGTCTAGCAGCTGCTGGATTGATTTCTCATGGTCCCTTATAATTTTAAAGCAATTTTTCTCTTCCTGGTCACTAATTGCAATCTTATCTTCTATATCTGATATTCTGTCCTCACATTGGCTCATTCTGCTGTGTAGACTTTCAATGGAATTTTTAATCTCCTGTAAATCTGTTTGCATCTGTTTTATGGATTCCTTCTGTCTCCTATGTTGAGATTCCATCATGTTCCTCAGCTCCTCTCTAGATTTATCAATCATATCTTGCACTATGAGCATACTCTCTGCTGTTATCTGAGAAATTATTTCTGATTTCATTTTTTCCAGATCCTCTTTTGTTGCCAATTCAGGGAGTCCAGGTGGTTGAGTGTCAGAGTGTTCCATCTTGTGTCACTTTTGCTTTGCTGTAGGTGATCTGGAAGTCTGGTTTTGAGACTTGTTTACATGCCTTCTCATTTCGAGTGAGAAAGGTATATGCTGCCTGTGCCCACATGGCTCACCTCCTCTGTGTTGGGAGTGGTGGTAAGGTGGTCCGGAAGCCTCCTCTGAGCCAGGAGAATTTAGTAAGAGCAATTTCAATAGAGTGGTAGAAGCAGAGCCTTAAAAAAAAAGTGAGTTCAAGAGAGAATGGTGGGAAGGAAAATGAGGACAGTACAGAACTGCATGTCCACTTTGGAAGCCACTAGACACATGTGGCTACTTAGAACTGAATTGTGCTCTGAGGGTAGCATACACACAAGTTTAGTATTTTTTGAAAAAATTATGCAAAATAACTCAATAATATTTATAATAATTACATATTGAAATGATTCTACTTGGGGTTAAATAAAATTTTATTAAAATTAATTTCAGTGGTTTCTTTTTAATATGGCTGCTAGAAAAACTAAAATGACAGCACTAGAAAGTACTGACAGAAATAGTAGTCTTGAGTAGTTTTATTATAATGAAGAGAAGATAAACCATGTGGTAGCTGATTCTGAAATGTGTTAAAAGATTTTTTTTTCTCGAATGAGAGAAATTATAATATGATTGTCTGTAGGAATAATATAGTAGAGCATAAAAATTATTGATGTAGCAAGTGGGACAAGTGTCAGATGATATCTTGGGTGCCAGTCCACAGGGGAGTGTGGGTGATAGGTGTGTGGACTGTTGATGTGACAAAAAGAGGTAGGCAGAAGGCTTGGTCTGCAAGCAGAGAGGGGAGCATTTGTAGAAGGGGGAATGTACAGATTTTCTCTTCTATGATCATAGTGGCACAGGGAGGTGTGATCTTCTGGTGAAGAGAAGCAGGAGGAGGTTCTCTTCTCACATACTCTACTGACCATGGAGACTGAGAAAAGCTGCCTTGTGTAGTAGCATGCTTAGAAGACAAGGGCAGGATACTGCAGGCTTCTCTGGATTAGCTGCATTCATTACTGAAGACAGAAAATGAATAACTCATAGGAGAACTCTTTTTATTTGGTCATTTTTTCTCAGCTTGTTTTTATCAGAGCAAAAAATTTAAAAATTCACCTTTCCACCCTCCTCAACTTGCTCAATGTTCAACATAGTTCTTCTGCTGCAGGAAGCTTGGTTTATTTATAGTTGTCTGAAAAGTGTCTGCCTCCAGAACCTTAAATTTTTCAAAGCATCCCCCTGTGTTTCTTGTTTTCCTCCTTCCTTTTAGCCTTTAAGAAAAAAGCAAGAGAATGCCTGGCCTATCTCTGCTACCCTGGAGGATACCCTTGAGGTGCAAGTTAGCAACTCCTGGACTTTTAGCAGCCAGCCTTCAAAGAGAAACCACAACTTCCACCTTCAGCCTCAGAGGCAGCTGGATGGACTGGTACACTTAGGTTTCACCTGGTGCTATTTTAAGCATTTGATTTATTTCAAAAAATCTAGGGTAGGAGTTATTTTCAAGTACCCCATAGGCATATAGGGCATTTTTTATGCCCCAGTATATTGTGTGGTTTTGAAATTATCTTCTTATCATTATTTGCATTCCTCAAAGGCCAAAAATAATGTTTAAGTAAAATCTTTGCACTGATCTTTATGCTCCCTGAAGGGGATCTGGGCACTGTCCAGACATCTGGATAGTCAGCCAAGCTGTGTCAACAGCAACTTCTCTGCTTGTGATTCCAAACAATCATATGTAGTGGGGAGGACTGAAAAGGAGCCATGGGGACCAGTTTAAGACACAGGTTGAGTTTAGATTTTGGCTAGAATCAAAATTTTAAAATGGCCTGTATGCTAAATTTTTTTTTCTTCCACTGCTGTCTTGGAGCATGGATCACATAAAAATACTCTGGATTTATTTTCTGTGAAATAGTTGCAATTCACCTTTGAGCTGAGGAACAAGCATCTGTGCCTAAAACACCATAAAAATGGAAGAGTTTATAAGAGGCTATGAGTTGGCACAGCCAAGCAGGGAGGAGAGAGCACTTAGGACAAGTCACTCTTTTATAGCGCCTACATTTCCAGCCTGCAGCTGCTCTAAAGGATATTCTCTCCCCTGGTATGCTGCTCCCCTTCCTTCCTAGCCTGTGGCTTCTTTGCTTCTTGTCATCTTTTTTCTTTCTATAACCTCGAGGTTCATCTTTTCATTTCATTCTACTTTCTTTCTGTTAACTAACTTGTTAGTTTTTTAAACGTCTTACAGATTTATCTGGGCTTATCATAATTATTTTCTTGGCTGACCATCCTAGAGACATTCCATGTTGGGAGACAGTCTGACTGGAAAGACTGGAAGTTTAAGGGGAGTTGAATTGGGTTATACCTGCTGCTTAAAAGCCAGGGTTTGTGAAAGCGAACAGAAACAAAAGTAAGCAAAGCAGAAATAAACAGAAGACAGAAAACAGCCAATTTTAGATACATGCCTCTTTCTCTGACTATTGTGACTTTTTTTCTGTATTTGAGATTTGTTTGGTTTTTAAAGGGGATGCTTCAATTTAAAACCTCACAATCCTCATGGTTATAGTGCAGCAAATCATACCAGGAGGAGGCTCCTTAAATCAGTTTTTTTTTCTCTAAGGGGCATTCGGATTTTGACAACAGTTTATTATTCCAAGTAAGTGTTCACTTTCACAGTAGAAAGTAGGATGGAACAAACCATGCTTCTAGATATAGTTGGGTTTTGTTTTTAGTGTAACGTTAAGTGTTAGAGTTAGCTGCATGTTTTTGTAAATGAATGAGTTTCTTCAATTTTTATAATGTTGAAAAATTAGTAAGCAAATGGTAAAGTACTCTAACTGTGGGTGGAACATAAGGCATTGAAGGACACTGCCTAGTGGAGGTGGCAGCAGTTTTTCCTCTAACTCCATAAAGGATTTGGATTTTAAAATGCAATCGGGCTTAATGTTCCACCTTAATCAGCATTCCATGGCATCATGTCAATGCATTATAAAAATTCAAGAAAGTTTCTGTTGGTCAGGAAAGAAAGAAAAGAAGGAAAGTAGGGTCATAATTACTCTATGGCAAAGATTAATCAAGTTTATGAGGGAATAAAATATTTTGTACATGTGTGGCAAAGATTCTTGTGTGAGGGTACTCACTTTCTGGTGGAGCATTATAACATTTGTGATAGTTACATAAAGAAGAGTGAGAGTTTTGCCCTTGATCAACAAGAAGCATTTTCTTCTTGCTGTTTGTAAGAGGCCCAATTTTTTAGGGTCTGAAACAAAAGTCTGGGAGTAACAGGAAAAGATGGAAATGGCATCATCAGAAAGCTGTTCCCATTGGTTAATGAATATAAAGTTGAACTTTTCTTCATTTAATGCTCACATATGGAAAAAGGAAAATTAAGCGTGGTCAAGGGCAATGCTCTAGGACTGATGGGAAGGCCAGACAGCCCTCTGCAGCTCTAGAGCCTACATACTGGACCTGGCATTGCATCTGATGCAGACTTCTGTTGGCATTTAACAAACACCACAGAGCTCTTGAATGCTTGGGCATCTGATTCTTATAAACTGCTTTATATTCCTGTGACCTGGGATGAAGTCCACCATGGTAAGGTTGCCATCTTTACATTCATTTCCTTTGTGTCACATTGTAAACTAAGTTGAATGGTAAAAAGATAGCTCCATGGCATGTATATTGGATCTCACTCTAATGCATCTGGATTGGTGATACCAACTCTGTAATTTGTTAAAAATTATTTTTGTTGTGGTAAAAAAAAAATCACTTAACATAAAATTTAGCATTACCATTTGTAAGTGTACAGTTCAGTAGCATTAAGTATGTTCATGTTGCTGTGAAACCAATCTGCAGGGCTTTCTAATTTTGTAAAACTGAAACTCCATATCCACCAAAAACCTCCCTATTCTCCCCTCACCCAGCCCCCAGAAACCACCATTCTACTTTCTGTTTCTATGACTTTTGACACTCTAAATAACTTATGTAAGTGAAGTCATACAGTATTTTTCTTTTTATGACTGGTTTATTTCACTCAGCACTATATCCTCAGGTTTCAGGTTGTAGCATATTGGAGATTTTCCTTCCTTTCTAAAGCTGAATAACATTTCACCACCTTTTTTTGAGAAACTCTTGGGTTGCTTCTGGCTTAACTCTGTACTTTTAGTATTCAACATAGTTTGAATGGTGATGTTGTTCTGTTTATATTTCTACAATTTGTTCCATGATCTCAATTGTCTTGGTATACGTGAAGCACTTTTCCTCTCAAAAAAGCATTTCAGTAATGGCAAGACAATGTATCAAACTTAGAAATAAGGCAAGGAGGATGGCTGCATGTTCTTTCACTGTCTTACAATGAACTCAGCCAAAGAGTATCTGATTCTCCAGGATAATGCATCTTGTTTGTTTGTTTGCTTGTTTGGTACCAGGAATTGAACTCGGGACCTTGGACTTTTAAGGCAGGTGGTAGAACCACTGAGCTAAATCCCTGGCCCAGGGTAATGCACTTTTTTTGGCATACGATTTACTTGTTGAGAGATCTCACATTCTATGAAATGATGTGTTAATTTGTAGATTTCTGTTCAGTGATGAAAATGATTTTGGTCTGGTGGAAAAGAAGACTTTTTTTTTTTGGTACCAGCAATCGAACTCAGGACCTTGTGCAGGCACGGTTCCACTGGGCTATAGCCACGGCTCTAAGAAGACTTTTAAAGATTATATTTTTGTTACCTTGTGTTATATTGAGTAGTGCTCTAGCTAATCTAGAAAATCTTATTCTTTTTTTTGGGTATATCCTTTTATTGGTACATTTGAGGTGTACAATATAATAACATTCATCATTGGAGATATGCACCTTTACATACTTTCTTGGTTTTTATTTCTTCCCCCTTCCCCTGCCCTCCCTTCAAGCCCTCCATCCCTCCCTATTTACAAAGACTTTGTTTCCATTTTAGAAAATCTTATTCTAACATTCATCTCCAGTGCCTGTGTATGAGTTTCTTAAAATCTCCTTGCACCAATTTTATCTCTCTCCTCATTCTCTCATTAATGAATGAAATAAAATTTTGCCATATACTCATTTTTATACCTGAACAATATTTATAACTTTAAAAAAATGATGCTTGGAATTTCCTTCCTGCCGGAACAGCCAGTATCAATGACTAGATTTATTCATTTTAGTGATGTTCTTGTTCCCAAGCTGTACAGGGGCCTGGTGATCTTGGAACAGTCAGCATAATACCTACACTAGGATAAAGTAGAAAGTGGGCATTAGAGTTTGGATGTGGTGTTCTCTAATGGTCTGTGTGTTGGAAGCTTAGTCTCCAGAATAGTGGTATAGAGAGGTGTTGGAACCTTTAAAAGGTGGGGCTCCTTTGGCCTTGTACTTAAAAGGGGGGCATTGCACTCTAAAGTGATTAGGGTAGTTCTTGTGTGGCCCTTTGGAAGTTCTCACAAGAGGGTTATAAAAAGAGCAACCCTGGTCCTCCCTCTGTCTCTCTGCTTCCTGATTGGAGATATAACTGCTTGCATCTGTATATGCTTCCACCATTGCTATCTGGTATTGGGTGCTCCAGGAACAGGTAGCCCTCATCAGAGCCTGTGCTCTGCCATTGGAATTTGAACCTCAAAAAGTATGAGCTAAATAAACCCCCTTTTCCTCATAAGTTAGTCTGTGTTAGGTATTTCATTTATAGAGATGGAACATTGATGAATACAGTGGCTTTCTGCAAAATGTAATTTTAGAATGACTTTCATTTTTAATTTTTTTGAAAATTTACTTTTAAGTTGATACATAAAAATATAAAAATTATACATTTAATGAAATACCATGTCATGTTTAATAAACATACATAGCATAAAAATGACTTACTTTTTAGAAGACTGATCAACCATATAACCATGAATTTAGGCTCTAAATCTAAGCATTTAAATCTAATTCAAAGGCAAAATAAATGTGTGTACTGATGCTTGGGGAGAGAGCTACCAGGCTCCTGTGCATCACAAAATTCAACTATGCAAATGTCATGCCAGGGGGCTGAAGAGAACTCAAGGTGAGTTTTCCAAAAAGTCAAGGTAGGAGAACTGACTAAAGTCACACAGGTCTGCAGTTGCAACAAAATATATAAAAATAAATAAATAAATAAATAATGGTAAGTTTTCATAAATTCTGTATTCTCATTCCCACCTGCAGCCAAATCCTAATATAGAAGTCTGCCTATTCTTGCAAAAGGCTTGCCATTATACTTCTGCTCTGCACTGGAAAAGAGTGAACAACTGTGGAAACAAACCAAAGAAACCATCTCCATTGTTGCCTTTTTCTTTCCAGCTAGGGGTATATATGCATGTGTGCATTTTAACTGTTCCAGAGATCAATTTATTTGATATTTAATGAAGAACAAGTGGCTTATTTAAAATATTCATGCTTAAAGATTAGAGACTTGTTCTGAAGAATGGCAGTCATATCTTGGTTACCATTTGCTTCAAAGAGAGAACAACATGCCTTATTGAATTCTGCCAAGTTTGCTGCCTCTATTGATCCATGTGTGAGAAAATAATAAGATATATGGTTGTTGCTAGGCTAAAATTAATGGAAAATGAGAAAAAGAGACTGTGTATTTCAATGAGTTAGTATGAGGCCAGCATGAACTCTGTTAAAAGCTTCCTCTACAACTTAATCATTGTCACATTGCAAATTTTATCTTGATAAAAAGAAGAAAATTAAACTATAGACTCCCTCAGTTTTCTCCATATATGTGTGGGAATTCTCTGTGAGATTATCTGTTTGGCTTTAAAGGAGTCAATCAGCCAACATTCCATTCTAATTTGGTATCCCTTTAGCTAAATGCAGAGCAATGGTGGTCTCACCCTGGGACTGTAGAGATATGTGCCTGGCATTGTTCACTCTAGAGTCAAGAGAATAACAGATGAAGAAATTTATCTTCAGAAGTTGGTAAGACCCCTCTATTTCTAGGAACACTTTCTTAATACTGGTCTTCTAATTTTATGACTGTCTACTTCATATGAAATACTTGTATTTAGGGTCATTCTAGTCCTTTAAACAAAATTGGTATCCAGCTTTCTTTTTGGAGGTTTTTTGAATTCTCACATTGGTGCTGTAATAGTTTAGGAATAACCACAAGTGATTCTGTAATTCTTCCAGATGTTTTATTTTAAACATGAGGAAATCATGGTCAATATCAATAAATGTTTATTGACTATCAGCTGGGTAGGATCCCAATCCCTGGCACATTTACAAGTGCTCTAAGTGGTCTGGATTTCCAAGATATCCCATCACCTGGTTTGGGGGTCAGATATTACCCCCAAAGAGGTATTCATTGTTAAGTTTTAAAAATTATTTTAAATTTCCAGTCTTTAAAGGAGCTATCTGTAGGAAAAGTATGTTCAGTAGTTTTTACTTATAAAGGCTTTATTAGGAACTAGAAATTGTAGTTGGCTAAATATGTCACATACATTTCCTAATTTTAATCCCCACATCAATATAACTGAGTTGGAGTATTCCTATTATGAACTTCATTTTTTTGTTGTTGTTTTTGGTTTTCTGAGGCAAGGTCTTGTTATGTATTTCAGAATGGCCTTGATCTTACTATGTAGCTCAGGCTGGCCTTGAATTCATGTCAATCCTTCTGCCTCAGCCTCCTGAGTGCTGGGATTACAGGTGTGTAACACACACCTAGCTTGATCTCCATTTTTGAGACAATATTTGAACTTAATGAAAACAGGTCATTTAAACTAGGTTTCACACAAACTATGGAATCCAATTTAAGTATATTTCTGGTTCCACACCTTTTCCACTATAATATATTTAGTTTGCTTTTTGGGAGCCTTTTTTCAATTCTCACTAGGTGTTATGATCATTCAGAAATTATATACATCATTTAGTTATACATTGAATCTGATGCTGGCAAAACAAAAGGGGGGGTGGAAAGAAAGGGAAAACAAGGGGTTGAGATGTATTATGTACATGTACAAGTTCCCTATAATGAATGTAATCATTACTGCAAACATGTATGTACTAATAAAAATTAAAAATTAGAAAAATATGTATGATTTTGGGCCGGGGATTTAGCTCCGTGGTTTCTCCGCCTGCCTTAAAGGCACAAGGTCCCAAGTACGATCCCCGTACCAAAAAAACCCCATATATGATGTTAATTTAAGTTCCTGTCTTCCAAAATAAGTGCTCTGATACCATAAAAAAGAGGAAATGAAGTCTGCATCAACAAGTATTCACTCACTGTTGGCTAGACCCGTATTTAACATTTTACATTTCTGTTTGGCATGGTCTGGATTTCCAAATTATTTCATTAACTGATTATTTTGGTCGGATATGTTTCTGAAGGGAACTATAATAATGAAAATTAATTTAAATTTCCAATTATGCAAGCTACTTTGTTTAAAGATGAGAACAACTGGCAGAATTAATTTCCTAAGTGTTGAAGAATTGTGGAAAAGAGAAATCCCAAGCTTCCTAACAAATGGCGTAGTGAATGAGTCAGCAAGATTGAGCTCTATGGCTCTTTCTGGATGTTTTCTGTGTGTCTGCACAATCTGGGTGCAGTGTGATGAGTTAGTTGTTCTGCTGAGAAACCAGAGTTGAAAGAATAAACAGTGTTGATAGAATAAACAAAGTAAACTATGACTGTGGAGGAAGAGTTATAAGTCCTTTGTAGTCTTAACTCACACACCTCGTCTTTTGGGAATGTGCCCAAAGTTTCCTTTTTGTGAACTGCTGTAAATGGCTTGTTGCAGCCAGTTTGTTTGATTTCTAGACTGGTGCAGGACTCTGGGCAGGCACCAAGAGAATGAAGCCACCATTGGAGGATCCTGGGCATTCTTCAGTGGACAAACCCGGATGTTCTAAGCCAAGATAGCTACACAACCTGGCACATGTACATGAGCACACAAGTGCACACACACAGGGAGATGGAGGGAGAATTACCTAATGGAAAAGAAAGGAATTTATTGTTGTTGATCATTGTGGCTAACACCTCAAATTAAATGACAGATTTTTCCAAAATAGAGTTTCACTTCATATTTATCAAGTGCTCTCCTCTGAGGAGATTTAAAGGCACACAGTGTTTGTGAGAACTGAACAACTGGCACTATTAAATGGTAAATTGGGTTGAGGATGTGCAAGAAAGAGAAACTGAAGAGGGAGTTGACAAAAGAGTTGTACAAAGAAAATGAAGAAGCAAGTTTTGCATTTAGTGGACATAAAGGGAGGAGTGATTCTACAGCACAGATTTCTTTGCAGAGAGGAGCTATTATCTGCAGGCAAATTCTTAAACCCCTTGCTGGTACAGCCTTGTGGTCTGAGCACTTTCCAGATGATTCAAGAACTTGGTTATAAACAGATGCATTTTGAGCCTCAGTGGTGGGTGGTGATGGCACAGAGTTGGGGACTGAGGGCAATGGAGTGGTGGTCAGTGACAGGGATGCATGTGTCTTCTGGGCTGTTTTGGAGATCTCAGGACTTCTCTAGTGACATCTGTCCCCAGCCAAGGGCCACCAAAGTGTACTTGTAAAGTGAGACAGACAGGTCTCTTGACCTCCAAGGACAACTGCAGCTTGAGTTATACCACACAATTCAACCCCTCACTGAGATTTTCCTAGAAATCCAACCATGGACTGACTATGGAGACTCAGGAAGGCGCTCCTTTCCTATGTAAAAGAGCACAAAAATGCATCTTTGGTGTTTATTTGCAACAGTTAAATGTAGCCTCAGTCCTCATGTCTCTAGTTTTTTCTTTCTTTCTTTCTTTCCTTCTTTTTCTTTCTTTCTTTCTTTCTTTCTTTCTTTCTTTCTTCTTTCTTTCTTTTTCTTTTTCTTTCTTTTTCTTTCTCTTTCTTTGTCTCTGTCTCTCTTCCTCTCTTTGTGTGTCTCTGTATCTTTCTGTCTGTCTCTGTCTCTCTCTTTACCTCCCTATCTCTCTTCTTTCTGTCACATGTTAGGCAAGTGTTCATGCCAGTGAACTACTCCACCAACTCCCCTCCTTTTCTTCTTCCTGTCCCATGTATTAGCACATTCTTCAAATGAAACACAGTAAGGCAGTCATCCTATTTAAGGTTCTAAGCTGTAAGATTTTCCCTTGTGGTGTATGGAAGAGAATCCTGATATCTATTCACCAGGAAACAGAAGTACAGCTAAGAGACAATGAAACTCAAGGTCAATTTTTTTTTTTTTTGGTACTGGAGATCGAACTCAGGTCCTTGCACTTGGGAGGCAGGCGGCAGAACTACTGAGCTAAATCCCAGGCCCTCAAGGTCAAATTTTGAGGAAAGGGTTGGAATAGTGAGTTGAGCTATGAGTGACTCAGAGTCCTTTCTCTTTTAGATCCTATTTCCTGAGAAAGGTAAAAGATTTTAAAGGTGACATTTGTCCTCTTGTCACTTAACCCAGGATATGGTGGATGAAGCAGTCAACCAAAGCCTTCTGAATGGAATCAGTTGTTTTGTACAGTGTGTGGAAATGAAGAGGAGCTGATCACTGTATCTTTTGAAAGCAATCTCATTGGTTTTCCCCCCACATCCCTATTTTCTGTTAGAGGCTTTGCACTTCTCTGAAGCTGTGCCTTCCTTGTGCCAATTGCTCCTGCCTTTGCCATGCCCTTGGAGAGGTTCTGTGCTGGACTGAGGTGCATAGCACAAATGAAAGGAGCACCAGAACAGCGGAGAATGACCAGACCTCTATTTATTTACTTTTCAAGGTGCTGGCAGCTGAGGAGAAAGATTCAAAACACACAAAGTTGTGCTTGAGTTATGATGTGATATGCTCAGCTTTTAGCGCTCCATTGGACAGAGCTTCAAAGTTCATTTCCAGTGGGTTTTCTTCAAGGGGTCACACTACCAACCTCAAAACAGGAGACTGAGGTTGCTTTCCATCTTACATAACTCACAGATCTCTGCCAGACAACAAACAACAAAACTTTCTAATAATTTACAGTTTCTCTCTCTTTGACTTAAGGTGGGATAGAGAATGTAAAGCCAAGGCCTCTCGGTAAAGTGTAGCTGGGTTGCCACCTAAAGCAAACTCTTTCTTCTTGCCTTGAGAAGAGAGGACACTTCACTAGCAAATTTTAGAATATGAGTGAGCCTTTAGTCAGATAAATTTAGCCTGATTTAGGTCAAGACGGGGGAGGGGAAGAGGGAAGAATCCAAGCAGCCTGTGCCAAGGACTTGCTGAACATGTTAAAAAAAATGCTGACGGGCATTAAATTAAGTAACAACTGAAGATTACACAAGGGTAAACACTGCTGCTAATGTTTGACTAAAAACTAGCTAAGGGCTCTAAGTGACTCCAGTTAATTTACAGATCAAGCCAATAACAGCCCCAGGGGACTAGGGCTGCTGAAGGCTGGAGAGACATTTTACAGCCAGAAGCCACGTTTTTAAATTTAGAAAAAGAAAACTAAAGCTGTAGGAACTGCTTTAGAAACTCCAGAGAAGGGAAGAAGGAGAAGGAGAGGGAGAGGGTGAGGGCGAGGAACTAAGAGCCTATTGGGCTCTTAGGAGAGAAAAGTAACTTAGGAAAAAACAAAGAGAAAAGCCTAACTTTTAAATAACTCTTCTAGGAGGAGTGTGCTAGGACCCAGAGAGTTAACTGTTCCTGTGGGACAGGAACCTTAAATTCTAGACTGTATCACAGGCTCCATCCACCCCAAAGAGTGTAAGTTCTCCCATGTTATCACATAAAATTGATTTAACTTTGCTTTGATTTACCATTCAGCTTTAAGTTAAAATTTAAGTGTATAGTACTACAGCAAATTATTTTGAAATTATACTCTCTCTCCAACATAACTTCTTTTGATAGTTTTAAATGCTTTCAAAATGGGATATGTGGTGTACTTAGCAACACAGCAGTTAATATCCTTAGATTAGATTTTCATCACATACTTTAACTTCAAAAAGGCTGAGATGACCATATTTGCCGAACAATTCAATGTAATGAAGTGGGCTAATTTAGGGCTTTTCCCCTATTTTTCCATATGATATCTAAAATCTTTTTTCCCCACTTTTCCAGTCTTACTAGAGTAATGTGTTTATGAAGACAAAGCACTTAACCTTCACATATCCTGGGCTTGAATAACTATCTATCTATCTATCTATCTATCATCTATCATCCATCCATCAGTGCAAGGAACTGAACCCAGGAATTTTCTTAATAAGACATACAACATTTATACATTTGCATTGTTTTCCTTAGCATGTCACCAGGAAGGAAGCACCATTGTAATGGGGATGGGAACCTGTCTGCTTGGTGTGGGATTCAAAGAAGGGAAGGCCATTCCTTTATTCTCATGGAAGGCCATTCTCTCCAAAACCTCTTCTTTCTTCTCAGGTTTCTATCTTCTCTCAGGCAAAGGCAAAAAGCTCTGCTGCTCAAGGCCAGCCTTAGTGTCATCTTGGAGGCTTAAAAGCAAACAGTAGTAAGGTCTGGATAACATAGATACTCATTTCTGTGTTCACCTAGATGAAACTTGAAAAATGCTAAAAACCACCAATGTCTATCTCTACTCTTTCTTTTAGTTGCCTTGGATTATTGGGCTGAAGAAATAAAATGTTTTTAGACCTATTAAATTTGTGTTAACTTTACTGACATAGGCCCTTTAACTCCAGCAGCCTATTCTGCTATTCTGCATTCTCCAGGGACCTTTTCAGTGTTCACAAACTGAACACCCTGTCTGCAGAGGCAGCTCCAGTGCCAGAGCTTTTGTTTTGCTGGAAAAACCAGAACAAGAAAATAATGCTATCAACTGAATGTATCCCCTCTGCACTCCATTGACTTGACTCATTTTATGACTTTATCCCCAGATCCAAAACTTGATGGCTGACCTGACTAAGGTCATCAGGCCCATGGGACTCTTAAAAAAATTTTGAAAATCACATGGTACTTTTCAGTTCTTATGAACTAGGAGTTTTGCTCAAATATTCTGAAGAGCAATCCTCAAACATATAGGGGGAAAGTGTGTCAATCTGTAGCAAAACTCAAAGTAAGAGGCACCTCAGAAAGACCAGATAAGTAGACATTGGCTTCGCCTCCGTTGTCCTCCAAACCTGATATTGAAAACAATGACAAAGACTACCTGTGTCTACACAGCTGATTGCAAAATTGGCTATTTCATCACTAACAAGAACAGAGCTTTTCCTGTTACTGCTGCTGTCATGGCAGAACATTCTTGAAGAGAAATCCTACCCTAGGAGTCTAAACAGAGCCTTGCATTAGGATCTTGGAGTGGGCAGTTTCTAACTCTCCTCTTTTTTATGCTTCAGTTCACCTCCTTCAGAACATAAGCCCAATAAAAATACCCTCTTTTCATCTCTGATATTTTTCAGTTTGTAAAGCAACTCCTCACACATTTTCTTATCTCATATGAGCCAGACCAGTTTTATAGGGTGAGATTAGGATCTTCACTGTATAGGTGAATAAATTGTAGCTCAGTGACCCCCAAAGCCACAAAAGAGGTCAAAGGATTAGACATAAAATCTGGCTTTCTAATTCCAAGCCAAAACATGTTCAATCTTATTCCCAATTCCTTCTGCAGTTAGAAATAGTCTCTTATGCGGAAGGGTCTGTGGGAGATCTCAAAGCATTCACAAAAGCCTTCTTTTTCTTCCTTAGAACAAGTCTTCACCTGAATTGACTGGAGATTTCCTCACCCCACAACACATGCACTGCCCACACTATATTTTGAGCACAAATCGACTTGCCACAGTAGGCACTCAGGGCAGTAGATGAGGATTTTGTGACTATCTAGGTTTGAGGACACAGGTTGGAAGCTGAACCCTGATGGGCTTGTGTTACTCATAGATTCCATGTCAAAGGGCAGTATAGAGGAAGAGAATGTAGTGTGTAGAGGAGGAGAATGTGCTTATCATACTCTGAGCCTTGGATTCTGCCCATTATGGTGGTGGAGAAGTGCTACTTTACTTAAAAGAAATTTGTTATAACTGTTGAGAGTGAGTAGGGTAGAGTCTCCAGGCTCCACTTCCCCTGCCACTCTCTTGGGTGGGATGTTGGCCCCAGGAGCATTAGGTGGCTGGTCTGTTCCCTCCAATTCTCACCTTACAGGGCGAGGCTTAACTGGAGTCTGAACACTGGCACCTAGCTTTTAGAGCAGTTTGGGCGGTTTCCACAGCTCTGCATGTGTGACCTAAAAGCAGGCTTTTAGAACACCATATTCTCACATAATATAGCTGTCCAGCTCATAATGTTTCCTTAAGAAAAACTTATCATTCCTTAAATGAAAGGAAGAGAAGCAACTGGAGAAAAAAATGCATTAAAAAGTATGTAAGAGGCCGACTCACAAAGCCCTTTTCTGAGAAGCTTTTAAGCAGAGAGCTTACCAGCAAGGCACTAGCAGACACATATGGGCAGGTTAATGTCCCTAAAATAGAGCAGGAGCCAGTAATAACAGGGTCAGAGCAACAGAACCGTACAGCTGGTAGGGGAGTATGTGCAACACCACACCATTAGAGTCAGCAATTACCATCCTTGTAGGCCTTGGTCCCCAGTTCTGGGGCACACATACTCAGGCTGGAGAAACATACTGCTTCTGAGAAAGTATTCTCTACTCTCTGGTACAGATCCTTGAGAATTAGAAAGGCTTTACATGGAAATTAATCCATATGTCTTCGGTGTTCTGGGTACTAGAGTGAAAGCTGTGCTCTTGATTATTTTGTACAGCTCAGATAGTAGGTGCTGGCAGGGGGACCTGGATTGAGAAGGGTGAGCAGTGTATGTGTTTGTGTTTCTGCATGTATGTGCACAGTGGCAAAAGCTGTGACTCTGTATGGCAGTAATATAGAACTTTCTACTGTGACTGGAGCCTGACTTACAGATCTCCTTGTCATCACTTATCATCCTTTGGAGCTTTGGGTATGGACTTCTTTGAGACAACAACAAACTATATTTTAAGTTTCTGAGGTTGGCAGCAGATCCCAGTCACTTGCCTGCCTATTGCTCTTCTCTTTTTTCTCTAAAGCAGCGAAATGCCAAATTCTGTTTCACTACTTTCTATTTCTGTGCAAAATATTTCAGAATTACTTTTTTCATTGTGCCCACTAAAAATCAACTTACTCTGTTGCCCTCTGCAAGAAGGGCTGACCGGCATTCACTGACACATTCCCTCTTTGTCACAGCAACATCCAGTAGGTGTTGGTCTGCCCTGGTTAAACACATGTTTTTTAAATGACTATGCCTTACCTGTAGATACAAAAACAAATAGACCTGACAGTGTCCCTGTGGCTCACAGAGAAACCCTCAAGTTTGCTGTCCCTGCTGAGCTGGGCTTTTGCTTTTACTTTCTTCCCTGACTTCTATACCCCTTTATGCATGTAGCTGTTTTAGTTGTTACAAAATGCTTTCTGTGCTGTTGGACATAAAATGTGCTCAGAAGCACCCATTGCATAGGCTTTGGGGTTAGAGCTGGCTTGAATGTTGATGTCATCACCTACTTCAGTACTTTTTCTCTGTGTGTTACTGTACTGTGTGTACAGTAAGTCTTTTTAACCCCTACACCTCAGTTTTCCTTTCTACAAAATGGCACAACAGCAATATTTGTCTATGTAGAGTTCTTATAAGAATTAAATGAGATAACAAATGTGAGGTACTTAGTACAATACCTAATACATGAACAGATGTTAGTTCAATAAAAGTTTTGCCAATACTATTTTTGTTTGTTTGTTTTTTTGTACCTTGGATCGAACCTTGAGTCCTTGCGCTTGCGAGGCAGGTGGCAGAACCACTGAGCTAAATCCCCAGCCTAGCCAATACTATTATGTCCCTCTTTTTCTCCAAAAAAGTAACTGAACTAAACACACATCTGCTTATGTGGAGAGATCTTGTAGCTTGAAAGACAGGGAAAGGGAGCCATAGTGAAATAAAAGTCACATCTAACTGTATTATCACCTTGCCTCCCTTAGCAGCCACTAGTCCACCTTTTCTGACTCTTCCTTATGGGCCTGTCCTGGACTGAATCCTGAGGAAGAATAGGAAGGTAACATCTACAGAAAGCCTGAGGGAGAGAACTTGAATGGTCACTGCATTTGTAAATTGTTGCATAACCAGGTAGGGACATGAGAGATGGTCAATGAATGGCAGAGAATGCCTAAGAGCTATCCTTGAATCCTCTGCACAAATCAACCTGCCTTCCTCTCCTAGTGATAAAAATTTGAAGTCCAGGGTTCAGTGAAATACCTGAAGGAAGCTAATGATGAAAATGTTCAGCTCTGCCTTCCAAGGCTGCAATTCTTCCTCCAGGGTCATGCAAATGATTTGTGCATTTCAGTGTTGCTGCCTGTAGACACTGTTAGTATGAGGCAGGAGATTAGGGTGTGGCAAACTGGCTGAGCAAGTGAGCATGCCAGGACATGTGCAAGAAAGCACTTCAAATCAGAAAGTGCTATCTTGAATTTCCCCAAGAACTCAAACAGGATGTGGATAGGGCAGCCTACACCTGACATCAGCCTGAGGTATGGGAGATACAAAGACTGCCACCATTAAGCTCTTGGTCACTGTACACTCTCTCATCCTCTCATCCTGCAGAATGTACTGCTTTTTTTTTTGGTGGTTCTGGAGATCGAACTCTGGACCTTGAGCTTGTAAGGCAGGCGGCGACATCACTGAGCTAAATCCTCCGTCCGAGAGTACTTCTTTTCCTGTTTTTAGTTGACTCATACTCACTCTGCAGAGCATGTTTCTTCTCCTAACTTTAATAAATATCAAATCTCTCTTCCTTTTGTGTTTGCTTTGTCTAATTCCTTGATTGGGACAAGAAGAACCTAGAAAGAATCTCTAGAATTAGTCCCTAGCACCCCAGAACAAGTGCCTCTACAGAGCAGAGAGGCAGAACTGAGGGCAAATATGGTAAAACCCTAGTTAAATCAGTGATCCACAAGCCAGAAGCTGCCATGACATTGACCTTGAGTGAGAAGGACTGAGGCATGAGCCTTTCCAGATGAAGGACCAAAATGAAGATTCTTCCTTTCAACTTTTTCTGTGCATAATGGCTAACCAAATTGCCAGATATATAAATAATTCACCAGGACAGATTTAGAGACAAAAAGAAAAGCAAGAACAATCAAACAAAACCCCAAACCTTAGTGAAATAAATAAGGCTACTTCTTTGTATACATATAATTTGTATAATTCAGATACTTTGTTTGAGGTAAATTAGACCTAAATGGTCAACTATAGACTCTAGTGAATCATGAAGTTCGTGGGCCTGTGAGTTTGAAAAGGCATACCCAAATGCCCTTCCTCCTACCTTTTTTGTATCTCTCTTTTCTCTACAGTAAGAATTAACATAAGCTACAAAAGCTCTCCCAGGACTAGTTATTAAGCATGAATATTGAGAGGTTTTCACAAATATAAAATGTTATATATAGGCCCAAGAGTAAATCAGAATTATCTACATCAAGTGAAACTCAGAATTTCCCTTGAATACTGCAGTCTCTTAGTTTTCCAGGAGCAGCCCAAGGTTCCATGGTATGTGGTATATCTTTTTAATGTGGCAGGCCTCAGGGGTGGATTGAGTTAGGCAATTTATCCCCTTTTATTCTCTGTATTCACAGAGAACTTTCCAACAGGGTAACATAAAACCACAGATAGGTTTCTTTATGATGGTGTTTAAGTGAACTAGGAAAGCAGCTCGAACTCTGTGTGTAGAATAGGAGAAGTACCAAAGAAGAAAATGGACCTTTACAGAAATGACAAAACTGAAAACCTTCCTAACTACTTTGAACATTATACCTAAATGCATGTTTCTTTGGCTACTTATCATTTTCTGAAATTGGTTTCAGACCTCAGGTCCTTCCCATGGTGTTGATGTTATGTTTCGACTCAGGAGGACTCATGGCTTCCCAGACTTCTAGACTCTCACCAGGAGACCTCAGGCATTCACCATTCAACAATCAGATGACAGAGAACAGGACAAATTCAAAGAGGATTATTTCTTAGAACTTCCTGGCACATCTATCCTCTAGTATGTTTCTCCTTCCCTCCCTCCTCCCTCCTGTTCGGTGTGTGTGTGTGTGTGTGTGTGTGTGTGTGTTTCTCTCTCTCTCTTTCTCCCTCCCAAACTGAGCCAGAAAGGTGACAGCATGCAACCAGCATACCATGTCAGGAGGACCCCCTCCTGCCGGCTGGGCTCCCCAGCAGGCTTGTCTGGGCATGTCCTGCTGAACCTAGGCCAAGTTTCAGGGGAGGAATTTGTCTGGATCTGGGGCTGGAGTTCAGGTTTGCTGACATGGAGATCTGTGGGTTGTCAGCAAAGAAAAGGCAGTGTTCAAATGAGCAACAGAGGACTGCATGCTGGTTGCTAAGGGCCAGCTTTTGCTCCAGTTGGAAGCTTGAGAAATAAAAATGTTATGCAGAACACGTATCTAGGGACTCTGGATTGCCAGGGCAGAGTGTGAAAGGAAGGAGGTTGACTTCCAAGGGACAAAGACAACTTCTCAGGATTAGAAATATTCTAATATGATTGTCATAGTGGTTATTTGACTGTGTGTGTTTGTCAAAACTCATAGAACTGCACGTAAAAAAAAAAAAAAGGATGACATATTCAGAAAAACTGGAAAAATCAGGTATTAGAAATAATAGATCACTATAATGCCTGAATGCAAAATATTAACAAGATTCACTATCAGAGAATAATTGTAAAGTGGGAGAAAAAATAAAACATGAAAAAGTAAATAGGAACATGATCAATAATAACAGCAATAAAATCTGGAAATAAGTTTTAAAAATATAAAGGGATTCTCTGAATTTAGCTATAAAACTTAACTAAAGTAATACTGAAATAGAATTGAATAAATAAAAACATATTCTATATTATTAGATGATGCCATTTTTTCCTCAAATTAAAGGTTAGGCCCAATATGAATCTAATCAAAATCCCAGTTGAAATATTTTTTCAATGAAAATGTGACTATAGAGTTAACCTAGAGTAATATATGGATAAAAATAACCAGAAAGATTTATAAAGAAAACTGAAATCTAGATTTTTAAAACCTGTTATAAAGTTTTAATAGCATGATACTGGTACAAGACTAGATAGAACAGGGTCTCCTAACAAACTCAAAAGCATATTTGCATAAGAATTTAGTATTTGTAAACTTGAGACATTTGTAGACCAATGGATGCAATGTGAGAATATAATGTTAAGTGAAGTAACTCAGACATACAAATTTAAATATCACATTGTTTCTCTTATATGAGAAACTCAAAATACATACACATGCTAATTTTTTTCATTTATACTACTAATTTCTCTTAGTTTGTTAAAAAAAATTTTGTGCTATTATCTGTTTGTTTCTCTCTGTTTTTGTAAGAGAGAGTCTTTTTTGTCTTTGACTTTTACTCTGAGTAACATTTTGGTCATTCTTTTAAAGATTATATACACAGTGTATTAACTATTGTTATTCTCTAATTATTTTGTTATGAAACTTACATAGAAGTAAGAAGAATGTTTTTATATTTTCTTTATTATAGCTACATGTATTACATTAAAATAAAAAATTAGTATTTGATAAAATCATTTGAAATTAGTGGAGAAAATGAAAGATTAATCCAACAAATAGTGCTGGTGCAGCTAGTTCATTTTTTGAGGGGAGGAGGGAAAACAAAACATATCCTCAATCAAATTCTTGAATTAAATAATTAAAATTTAAAATATGAAAACACAAAGAAAAAAATTATGTTAAATATTCATCAATTCCAGGTATGGAAGTACTTTTTAAGCAAAAAGTATGGAAAATATTAATCAATTCCCAGTGTGGAAGTACTTTTTAAGCAAAAAACATAGAGGAAGAATATATAAAAAGAGAATACAAATTTTTGTACATAAAAATAAAAAAAAATTGTCTACTGAGGCTCATGGAAGAAAAACAGGAGATAAAGAATATTCAGGGGAAGGGCTGGCGATGTAGCTCAGTGGCACTGTGCCTGCCTGGCAAGTGCAAGGTCCTGAGTTTGATCGCCCGCCGATACCGGGTAGGGGGAGGAATTTTTTTTAAAAAGAATATTCAGGGAAAATCAGAAAATATAATAAATATTAAGATATGAAGAGCTTACTAATATATGAAAAGCTTACAGAAGTCAACAATTCAAAGATATATATCCTAAATGAAAAATTATTAACATTTACAAAAAAGTAATTTGTAGAAGTTGAAAAATTAGATGATAAATCATTAAAAATTTCAGGCTCACATTATCTACTATACATTTTGATCCTTATTTACACTTTCAGTTTCTCATACCAGAGAAACTATTTGGTATTTACACATGTGTGTCCTATTTATTTCACTTAAGAGTATCGCTTCAATGTGCATCCATTTAGTTATAAATGTCTCCAATTTCTCATTCTGTATGGCTGAGTAGTATTCCATTTTATTAAAAAAAAAAAAAAAGTTTCTTTATCCAGTCTCTAGTTGATGAGAAATTGGGCCAGAAGGGGAATAGTTGGGTCAGAAAAATAAGAATCAAGATATATTATGCAAAGGTACAAATCTCCAATGATGAATGTTATTATATTGTATACCTAAAATGTACCAATAAAATAATTTAAGAAATTTAAGGCTCATTATTTAAAATAATTCAAAGAAGATACCTATGTCTATCAAAATGGCAAATATTTAAAAAAAATTTTAAACCCAACAATTAGACATTGGGGTAAAAGTTCAGGTAAAAAGGAAAATCTCATATAGTGGTGGTGGAAGTATAAAGATCTTTCAGATTTCCTGTTTGAAAATGTGGTGATATGTACCCAAAGACTTAAAACTATGGGTAACACTTGACATAATAATTCCTTTTTAAATCTATCTTTGGGAAATATTTTTAGGAAATATAAAAATTAGGTACAAGGATGTTTATTGCAGTGTTACTTATAACTGAAGACTTCTAAGCATTGTTTTCATTAATTGTAGAATATCTTTAATCACAGACTACTGTACTGGGATTTCTTGTGAGTTTGGCTCTTCATGTATATCCATACATGTGGACACACAGGAAAATGGTTGGAAGGATTTGTACAAGTGGCCTGTTAATAGTAGTTGACAGTATAATGGAATTCTGAGTGGTTTTTAAAATTACCTTTATTTCTTCCAGATTGTCTTTTAAAAGAATCTATTAACTTTATGATTAGAAGCATAAATATTAATTTTTGTAATTTTCTTTGTTATCAAGGGCTCCCCCTGCTGCTCACGTAAAAAATGATGGAGGGTTGGCCTTCTAATGTTTTTTTTGTTTTGTTTTGTTTTTTAATTTATTTTCCACGTCTTCTAAAAACTTCCAGGCTTGGTCTTGGCAACATTCTCCAGTTCTTATTCACCCTAGAAACAAACTTTTGTAATTTGAGTATTTTGAGATTATAGGTGTACACTTTTGCTTTTTAATTGAGATATAATTCACTTACACTAGTCTTCTGAGTGAAGGGCATAATTCAGTAGCTTTTAAATAAATGTCCAGAGTTGTACAACTGTCACTACTATCTAATTCTCGAACATTTTCATCACCCCAATATGAAAACTTGTAGTCATTGGCAGCCTTTACTAATTATTCTTTCTCCCCATCCCTGGTAATGACTAAGCTATTTTCAGTGGTTGTGGGTTTGCCTATTTTAGACCTTTGATATAAATAGAATCATACCATATGTAACTTTTTGTGCCTAGCTTCCCTTACTCTGCTTAATATTTTCAAAGTTCATTCATGTTGTAGCAGGTATTTGAACATTCCTTTTATGATTTCCATTGTCTAATATGCTCCATTTTGTTTATTCATCAGTTAATGGTCATTGGAATGCTATGAATGATTTAATTCTAAAGTTCCCCCAAAGTCTCATGTGTTCAGAAGTGGAGCTTTCAGAATTTGGTTGGAACATTAGGGAGCTATACTTATCAGTGGATTAATCTATTGATGAGTTCATAGCTAACTGTGCTGTTAGGAGGTAGGGCCTGGTTGGGGGAGGGGTGTTAATGAGGGTGTGACCTGGAAGGGAGTGTCATTGTCCCCATCTACTCCCTTTTCTCTCTCTGCTTCCTGGCTGCCATATATTCAGCAGTTTCAGACATGCCCATCTGCCATGTCTTTTATTCTGTGGAGTCATCCAATCAAGGACTGAGCCCTCTGAAATTGTGAGCCAAAATAAACCAGGTGTAACATATTTTGCAGGTTACGTATTTTGTTCAAGTGACGGGAACATGACTAATACATGGACATTTGGGTTGTTTGCAACTTTGGGTATTATAATTAATGTTGCAATTAATATTCATGCATGTTTTTGTCATATATTTTAATCCTATTAGACATATACTTATGCATGAAATTCTTACATCATATTGTTACTCTTTGCTTAGCCTTTTGAGGTCTGCCCAACTGTTTGCCAAAGTAACTGCATCAACTTGTATTCCCATCAACATTGTATAAGGGCTCCAAATTCTTCTTGTCCTCACCAGTACATATTATAGTCATCTTAGCGAATATGAAAAGATACCTCATTATGATTTTATTTGCATTTTTCTAATGACTAATGATTAGCATTTTTTCATATGCTTACTGGCTATTTGTATTTCTATGAAGAAATAGCTGTCCAAATCCTCTATTTGTTTTTTGTTTATTTGTTTTGGTGTGTTATGTGTGTGTGTTTTGAAACAAGGTCTCACTATGAAACTGAGGCTGGCCTTGAACTCATGACCCTCCTACTTCAGTCTCCTGAGTTCTGGAATTACAGCCATGTACCGCCACATCTTGTTTTTTCTGCCTTTAAAGAAAAAAAACTTAATAATTTATCCTTTTAATTGTTAAGTTGTAATAGTTTTTTTCTATATTCCAGATATTAGACTCTTACCAGGTATCTAATTTGCAGATTTTTTCCATTCTGTTGGTTGATTTGCACTTTTTAGGAAAGTATTTCACTTTGAAGCACAAAAGTTATTTTGATGCAATTTCTGTTTTTTTCTTTTGTTGTCTTTTGGTTGTGCTTTTGGTGTCATATCTAAGATAATGTCATATCTAAGACATATCTAGGCAATGATTATTGCCTAAGTCCAAGGTCACAAATTTTACAGCTATGGTTCCTTCTAAGAGTTTTATACTTTTTAATTTTTGCATTTAAGCACATATATTTCTAGCTTCATCCCTTTGTAGGTATATATCCAGTTGTCTCAGCATCATTTACTGTTCCTTCCATAGAGTTTTCTTTATATACTTTTCAAAAATAAATTGACCATAAATGCACATTTATTTCTATATTCTCAATCCTTTTACATTGGAATACATAACTATCCTATTTCCCTACCACATAATCGGGATTGCTGCAACTTTGGACTATACTTTTCTAACTTGGGAAGTGTTAGTCTTTAAACTTTGTTCTGTTTTTCAGACTGTCTTGGTTATTCTGGGTCCCTTAAATTTCCACTTGAACTTTAGGGGTAAAGGGAAAACTACAGATTGATTCAGAGAGATTGTTATTTCAATGTTAAATATGCCAGTTTATGAATATAGGAAGTATTTAGGCTTTCTGTAATTTCTTTCACTGATATTTTATAATTTTCAGGGTATAAATCTTGCATTTATTTTATTAAATTCATTTCTAAGTATTTTATTTTTTAAATGGTCTAAATGAGATTTTCTTAATTTCATTTTCTGATAATTTAATGCTAGTGTAGAGCTATGCAAATCATTTATTTATCTTTCCCCCATAACCTGTAACCTTGATGAACTGATCTATTAACTGTAAACAATTTTTGTGAATTCTTTAGAATTTTCTATGTATGAGATCATGTCATCAGGAAACAAAAATTTACTTCTTCCTTTCTAGACTGGATGTTTTATTTATTTTTCTTCACCAATTTCTGTGGGTAGAAGCACCAGTATAGTAGAAGTGGCTAGAAAGAATATCTTTTTCCTGGTTATAGGGGAAAGACTTTCTGGCATTCAGCATTCAGCATGATATTAGCTATGAATTTTTCTTTGATGATATTTACCAAGTTGAGGAAATTCCTTTCCATTCTAATTTGTTGAATGTTTTAACATAAAAATCATTTTTTTTATCATTTTTTTATGGCTTTTTCTGTGTCTATTGAGATAATTCTGTGTGGCGTGTGTGTGTGTGTGTGTGTGTGTTTGTGTGTGTGTGTGTTTCTCCTACTAACATAGTACACAACACTGCTCAGTTTTGGTGTGTTGAATCAAGTTTGCATTCTAAAGATAAATCCAGTAGGCCGCTTTGTAAAATCTTATTTTAAAAAAAATCATATTACATACTAAATTAAGTGCTAGTATTTTGTTGAAGATTTTTACTTCTGTATTCATAAAGCATATTGCTGTGTAGTTTGTTTTCTTGTGATGCCTTTGTCTGGTTTTGATATGAGGTTATGACTGATCTTAGAATGAGTTCAACATTATTGCCTTCTTTTCTGCTTTTTGGATGAGCTTGCAAATGATTGGTCTTAATTGTTCTTGAAGTATTTGGTAGAATTTGTGAGTAAGGCCATCTGGCTTTTTCTTTGTCGGAAATTTTTTGATTACTAACTCAATTCCTTTGTTTATTATAAGTTTATTTAGATTTTATTTCTTCCTGAGTCAATTTCAGTGTCTTTCTAAAAATATGTCCATTATATCCAGGTGATAAGAATTTGTTAGCACATAATTGCTCAAGATATTGCATTGTAATCCTTTTTCCTTTATAAGTAAAAATTAGTTATTTCTGTAAGAATGGTAGCATTGTCCTCTCTTTCATTACTAATTTTAATAATTTAAATTTATCATTTTTTGAATCATTCCAGCTAAAGATTAATCGATTTTGTCAATCTTTTTTAGAAAACAAATTTTGTTTTATTTCTTTTTTATTTTATCTACTTCATTTATTTTTGTTTTGATATTTTTTCCATCATTCTGCTTTTTATTAGTTTAGCCCACTTTTTCTAGTTTCTTTTTTTTTTTTTGGTACCAGGGATCGAATTTGTGTCCTTGCACTTGCGAGGCAGGCAGTGGAACCACTGAGCTAAATCCCCGGCCCCTCTAGTTTCTTAAGATATAAAGTTAGTTTATTTATTTGAAATATTCATTTTCAAAATAGTATATATTTATAGCTATCAATTTCCATTTATGGCTGCTGTAGCTGTGTCCCATAAGTTGATATGTTTTATTTTCATTTATATTTATCTCAAAATAGGTGTCTTGCTTGTCCTCCACTTTGGCTCCTTGCTCTGTTGGCTCCTAAAGGGCTGGTCCTGTCTAACTTCACACAAGATATCTAATTAACTTACCTATCTGCAATAGTTTCATGGATGGATGCACACAGCATACCAGTGTTAGCAAAATGGCAGAATTCATATAGCATTAAAGTTGTACTTCAAGAGCTAAGATGTCTAATGATGTCCAAAGAAAATATGAAGCTTCCACAACCACCAGAAGGACAAACATACAACAATTAGTTTTAGTGGATCTCAAACTTGTCTTAAATCAACAACCTTCTATTCATATTAATGTCTTGATTAAATATCACAATGCAAAATACCCACACATTAAGTAAAAGAATTCCAGCTGGTAAACATGACCTGGATATTTGTAAGAATATATTTAATATATGTACACCCATTATGTTTTCAGGTAACAGGAGGAAAAATGTGGCACAATTTTTTTTATCTTATTAAGGCACTGTCATTTAAACATGAACCTGGAGTACTCCAAATAGAATTCAGGTTTACAAGATGAAAGCATGGCAAGAATTGTCAGATGTCAGTGGAAACGTGTGTTTCTGAAAAGTAAAATCTCAAGAAGGAAAAACAGAAAAGGCATGCTTATCCATGCTTAGTGAAAGAGCTACAGTTTGAAATTGTTCAAAGTAGCACTTACAATGAATATTGTCACAAATTGTGTTAATTTTTGAAGCAGTGTGGGTGCTGACTACTAGTAGTATCAAAATATTTCCTAATTTACTCTCTGCTTTCTTCAACTCATTTATCATGTAGGACTATATTGCTTACTTTTAGTATATTTGTGAAGTTTTCAAATTTCCACCTATTATTAATTTCTAATTTCCTTCCATTGTGGTTAAAGAATATATTTGGTATGGTTTTGACATATGTAAATTTATGGAGCCTTACTTAATGGCCCAAACTATAGTGGATCTTGGTAAACATTTTGTTCTGTTGAGCAGAATGCATATTTTATTGCTGTGTATAGAGTGTTCCATAGATGTCTGTTAGGTTCTTTTGGTTTATAGTGTTTCTATTTTCTTGTTTATCTTCTGTCTAGTTCTACCCATTATTGAAAGTGGAATACTGAAACCTTCAACTGTTACTTTTGACTTGTTTATATTTCCCTTCATGGGTGTTTTTGATTCATGCTTTTTGGGCTTGTTAGGTACATGAATGTTCCTAAGAGTTATATTTGCTTTATGAATTGACTTCTAAATATCTTTCTTCGAAAAGTATTTTACAATCTATTTTGTTTATTACTAAGTATAGATAATACAGGTCTCTTCTGCTTACTGTTTACAGATATATCTTTTCACAGCCTTTTATTTTCAAACTTTATGTCATTGATTTAAAGTGTGCCTTATAAGCAGTGTATATGTTCTATAAAATATTCTAGAGGTGTTAATACATGCAAAAGGACAATTCTGTGAGCAAATACCTTAGGTAAGCACTAGTTACACAAAGTTAAATATGTTTATTTACTCTTGGGGTTTTCACAGAATTTAACATTCTTCTGTACTCTGTAGATTTCTAGTAGGAGGATATAAACCTGTTATATTTCCCCAATTAATTAGAGAATGGACACTTTTTCTGAAAAAGTACCTCCTAGAAAGTGTTCTCAGGGTAGGGAAACACTGGCCTATTCCAATGTCATTATCTGTGAAGAGATTAAGGCTCAGAGGATTCAGTCAGGGTGGCCAGATTTAGCAAATAAAAATGCAGATCACCTAGTTAAATGTGAACTTCATATAAATAATGAATAAATTTTTAACATTTGCATGAGACATACATATACTCTGCTAAAAATTTGTTGTTTATCTGAAATTTACATTTAGTTGAGCAATCCTAGTAATTCGCTTGACAAAAATGGCACAGCAATTTCACAGAACTGGGGCTAAAATTAAAGTTTTTATACTCCTGTTAAGTGGTTTACTAAGATATATACAGATGGTTGAGGATTTAATGGCATTGTTGTACTAAGGTGATACTGGGATGTAGATGGAACCATATTACTCTTTGGTGACATTCCTTCAAATAATCTATCTGACATCCTAACAAGATAATACTATAACCACTGCTAATGTAATTTACAAATAATAATAAGAACAAGACTAGGCTTGATTGGATAATTTTGTGTGTCAGGCACTATTCCAAGAAAGCTTGTCATTTAAACTTCCTAACATCCCTATGAGGCAGGGACTGTGATTAATCTCATCTTACAGATGAGGAAACTGAGATGTAAGAGGTTAAGCAACTTGTTCAGAATCTTTTACATTAAGGGACAGAGCTGAAGAAGAATAAAACTAGAAAGGGAAATTGTGTTCTATTTCAAAAGCTGATCTCATGTTTTATATTTAACATTTTTGAGGAGGCGTTAACTTTCATTTTGACCAGATCTCTGCAGGCTTGTATGAAGTCCTTTTTAAGAAATATAAAATCCTCACCAGACAGGAGAGTGTCTTTATAGCAAGCAAAAGTCACATTATACAGCTCCTTCTCAGCAAATAAATTCATGAAACAGAGATTGTGTAGGGTTGGGATGTCTCTGTCTTGGTTAAGGTTACAGGCAGAACCAGGGGTTTAAGTTCGGAGCTGCAAATAGCAACACATCTTACAAATAGTACCTTTATTTCGAAGTGGAGAACAAGAGACACCTCTTATTATTCCTCTTTCCTCTGTAGAATGTGGTACAGTGCCTGACATGCAGGAGCTCAATAAAAATTTACTGAGTGGGAATGAAAAGGAGTGCTTATTGGTGTGCACAGAGATAAAGAACACTCACTGTTTCTGTGGGCAGGGTGATGCCTTCATGCACTCCTCAGCATGGCTTCTTTCCTCACATGAAAATCAGCCTTGCATGAGAATGACCATGGACTCTCCTTTGGCAGTGGAACTTGTTGAATTAAGGTCCTAACTAGCTTTCAGATTCTCTAGATGCAAAGACTCCTAGACGAATTTAAAAAATTGAGGTTTCCAGAAAATTGAGCTGATGGGGACACAAACCTTTCAAAGTTGTCATATAAGAATCAATATATTGACTTTCATTTTTAAGACTTGGACTATGGAGAAAAGGAAGGTGGACCTAGATGTGGTTTTATCTCAGTGATTAGTTTGAGTCTCTTTAGATTTCCTCATTTATGTGGCTTTCCTTAGTGATACTCAGCTCTTATTCGGCAAGTCTCTTAGTCATTAAATGACATGCTTGACTAGCTTCAGTGATGGATTATTTGAATATGATGTTTATGGAGGTGATCTTTAGCTTATTTTCTTCCTTGATCAGTGTAGGTACTCCTTCATGGACTCTTACCAAAATAACCTTAACTATTACAGAATTATGGCTTAAAATTCTGAGAAATTTTAAATTGGTAGTTTAAAAATCAATCAAATCTCACATATTCTATTTTTTTCTGACTACAAGTATTATAAATAATAATTATCAATTACTAAGGGCCTACTTTGTTCCATACTTTGCTAAGTACTTTATGTACATTGACTCATTGATCAAACAAACACTATAATTTCCATATAGGAATAAATTTAAGCTGAGAGAGGTTAAGAATTTGCCAAAGGTCCCACAATGCATTAACAGTCTGGGAATAATTGTGGACTAAAGAATTACAGTAAAAAATGTAATATTTCAGACTAATTGAGGCAAGGGAACCAGAATCTGTGCTTTAATAAACTATATTTAAAGCTAAAGAGTTCACTGCTTTCTCATACACTGAACTATGTATGCTTAGTAGTTGTTTCCTAAGGGGGTTTGGAAAACCTACTGAAAAACCTTTATAATTAGCATGTCACTCTTACAGTCTTATTTGGAATTAACATGTCAGTTATTTATAGTTGAAGCAACACTTCTAAATTATTTTTAAAGGATTTTAAGAAACAATTTGTCTTAGCTAATTAAATCATAATTCTTTTCATCCTTGATTTGCTTAGCAAACTTTAGGCCTGTCCTATAACCACTAGAGTTAATGAGGATATGGACAGCAAATGTAGTTTAGCAAATATAGTTTAGTGTAGAGTATTTGTAGCCATTCTAGTTGGGCTCTTTTAAAATACATCTCTTGTTGACTGAGATTGGCTGTTTGTGTACCTGTAGGAGTCACCCTTTTTAATGATAATACAATTAAATTCTTTATGGATTGGATTTAATTCTAAGAATCCAGACTCTTTTTTGAATTAACCCTTTAGAAATATCACCAGTACTCTACCTGCCTTAGTATTAAACTTGTTTATATCACTGAATTTTCATGAGATTAACAGCCATTATTAGTTCTTTGTCTGAAATGTGAAATGAAAAGCAAAGAGTTGCAATGGGCTAGGAGAATGATTCTCCAGCAGCTTCACGTCCCTATGCCAGTTTTAGTCCAAATGACTCAGGCACAGTCCTACAGCTGTTTCAGCATTCTTGGGTTTTGTTTGCCAACCCTATTGGAGACCAAAGGTTATATAAGTAATATAAAACCTCAGCATTTACAACATAAAGGCACCACAAAAACTCTCAGATGTTAAGATTTGGTAGGATTTTATTTGAAGGAATTTTATTTTAAATGTAATATCCCTTTTCTTTCTTTGGCAAAATAGAGTCAGGAGAATTTGGATGGAACTCTACGGCTTATGAAAAAGTCTCACCCTGTTCATATAAGCAAGTCTGTCACCCTTGATTGGAAAGTAATAATTCATAACATTTAATGTTATTATCATCCCTCTGCCTGGAGTGATAGATATTCTTGAGGCTTTTTAAATAAAAAGTTTAAAATTGAATTTGCAACTCAAAAGATTGGTGGGTTCAAATGTTAGTTTCCTACTGAGTAACTGTGAAAACAATTCCAAAGTAGCTAGCAGTGTGTTGGGAATGGGAGTTTTATTAAATATCTTGATGGAGTGCAATGAAAATACAGTTTCAGTGTCTTTCTGTAGCCTTTCTCTCTACAAAAATAATAGTTTTCTTAGAGACGCTGGTGTTTGCCTCCACTCAACTCATTTCGTTTTTCTTCCAGGTTAGATTTCTTTTGAAAGTTATTTAATAAGAAGGTAAGTTTTTATTAATAAAAAGATGGTCTTAAATCATTCATGAGGAAGGGGGAACTAAAGAGGGAAGAAGGGGAGAGGAAGGAAGGAAAAAGAAAAAATGAGAAAAGAAGGAAATTAATGGAAAAGGGGCTTTTTTGTAAATAAGGAAGAAGAAATGGGGTTGAAGGGAAGGGAGGGGAATGGGAAAAAAAAGGAATCAAGATACATTATATAAAGGTGCGAATTCCCTATGATGAATGTGATCATTATGTAAATCTAAATTGTACCAATAAAATTAAAAATTTAAAAAGTTGTTTTATTAGTTGCAGACCCATAAGGTTCTCATGAGTTTACTGAGGATATGACACTGCTCAGATTATAGATTCGCCTTTCATTGTATCATTTTGTAATGAAAAAAGTCTTCAAATATGATGAAAAATCTAGTTGGTCTAACATGGTGCCACTAAGTATGTTTCTCATAATGTTTGCCTTCTAACCTTGCAGATCTCCAATTAAGTACTGTACTTGAGGGGACTGAGTTCTGTTGGAGGGAAGACAGCTACCCAGATGTGGGAAGGCTGCTCTTGCCCAATAAAAAACCAGCAAGTTCACTTAAAAAGGTATCTTTCAATTATGAAAACTGGCAGGCATCAAAAGACACTTGGCGGTAGAACTTTGCAAAAACATTTGTACTGGCGGCCAAAGAGGACCTTCTCTTTTGCTGGTTTTGTGAAAAAATGAAACATTTTGCAGTTTCACCTCAATTTTCTTTCTCCTTTTTCCACAAAACAAAAGGTGATTTTTCAAGGTCCCTGTATCAGCATTATTTGACATCCTTAGATAGGCTTGACCAAGTAACTGACCAAATCCCTCAGGATGGAAATTGAAAATTTGTTGTGATTCCCCCCACCGCCCCCATCCTGTCTCCAAGTGAATGGCAAATTGTCTCTTTTCCCTGTTTCTTAATTTTCCCTCCCTATGGGCAAAATTCTGCTGCTATAAAAATAAAAGCAGTGAAATTCTAGTCTTGTCTAAATTTGGGAACTCTTGCACACATGAAAACAATTCTTTGTTTCTTCTTGTGGAAATTGGCAAAGTGAAAATTGACAACTTAGCTCTTCTCATATTGGCACTTGGATTTACTGAAGAAATTGACTTTTTAAAAGATTGAAAATATAATTATAGGAGGGGGGAAAAGCTACCACATACAGTATAAGTACATATAAGTTTGGGTTGTGTTTATCTCTATACCAAAAGCTCTCCATGGAAAGCTTTATAAGCAGACCTGCAGGATTCCTTCCTTTCTGGACAAGGGTATAGCTTTGTGAGAATATGGCCCTCTCCTCACTGAGCACAACATTCTACCCATCAAGACACTGTTTATTCTCGTTTTGATCATCAGATAGCAGAGAACAAGAAAGCCTCAGGCTGCCAAGCAGCTGGATGATTAAGGGCACCCTTGAGTTTCTGGTTCACAAATCTTTCACACCAGTAGGCTTTGGGTGCCCTGTGCCTTAAAATATTTGTCTGTGATATAAAATAACTCTGAGAATTTTATCCGTATCATTCCACACACATAGCTGTTCAAGGTCCACTCAATAATTTATACATACTGTACACATATATATCTGTTTTCCTTCTCATTGTTTACCTTTAACAGAATTAAATAGCTGTTCTAAAATTCTACAACATCTATGTGTATGCACAGGAATAACAACTGATAAAAAGAGACACATTGACCCACTTAAATTTCAAACCTCTGAGTTCTTTCCTATACATAGCTGTTTTATGATTTAGTTTCTAATACTCAGAAAGACAGCTTAGCTGTCTGCTAGAGTTTTGGTGAGACCTTTGGACACTGATGAAAAGCATGGAGGGAATGTCTAGCGTTCTACTCTTAAATGTCCAGTTGTATTGAGAGAATCGCTAGTGGGCAGAACCCTGGAGGAGAAATCTTTCCTATTTCTAATGAGGAGGCTAGGCCATTCTGATTTATGAATCCATTCTCTACCTCCCTTCCCACCTCTATTCTTTATCTTCTTGTGGTAACTGAAAAATGGCCTTCCCAAGATGTCCAGGTCTTAATCCCCAGGTCCTGTGAATATGCTACCTTTCATCAAAGAAGAGTTTTGCAGATATCATTAAATTGAAGGACTTGAGATGGGATCATTATCACAGATTATCTAGTGGGTCCAATCTAATCACATACATCTTTACAAGAGGAATTCAGGAAGGTCAGACAAAGGAGAAAGAGTATATTGTGACAGTAGAAACAGAGTAAGGTAAATATGAACATTTCACAGGTAAAATTGATTTAGAGGAAAATTAACTTTGTGATCAAAAGGGATCAAGGATTAAAGGATTATTGTATAAGTTGTGTCAAATGCAAGATTCTCAAAACTTTTGCAATAGACTATTCTTAAGACTCCTGATATTTTATACTCATTTTCTAACTCCCATAGACTAGAAAAGGATGTTCTTCCTTCCTAGGAGAATTCTGAATGGTGCTGGAAAGCATGTTGGATGGCCTTATGTTCCCCTGTTGCTCTTTCTGTTTTTCTATGTTTATTACTAGTAAGAGCGAATTGTCATTACTAGTATGTAGGCCTTTGAGGGACTTCCAGTAGAAAAACTAGAAAAGTCTAAGCAAATATAGACACTGTCATTGGAAGGGAGCTTATGGACTTCTGTGAGGAATGGAGAAGAATGGTCTGAAATGAGAATTCCAAATCTTCCCAGATTGTCTATAATTTCATGACAAATGAACATGGTTTGTCCCCTCCAAAACTCATGTTGAAATTTGTCATTGTGGTAGTTTCAGGAGGTGAAGCCTTTAATAGGCAATTTGGTCATTAAGACAGATTAATGTCTTTCTTGTAAGACTGGGTCATTTGCAGAGTAGGTTTTAAAAGTTAAGGCTGCCCCTCCTTTGCCTCTCTCACATGCACTTGCATGCCATTTCATATTCTGCCCTGTTATGATTCCCTCACCAGACAACAGCCCTATGCCCTTGCACTTCCCAGCCTCAGTATACACAAGACAAAATGAACTTTTTTCTTTTATAAATCTCCCCCACCTCAAGCATTCTGTTATAGAAACAGAAAACAGTCTAAGACAGATGACATTTGTAAGTCCTCCATAACGTTAACCTAGGATATTTTTCTCTTTCACAGTCACAGAAGAAGTAACCAATTTTCCATGTTTTTCCTCCTTTACTTTCATGAAACATCA
>NW_004624748.1:3789475-3807373 GCF_000247695.1 Heterocephalus glaber | reverse complement strand
GAAGGATTTCAGTTTTTGACCATTTAGTATGATACTGGCTGTTGGTTTTTCATAGATGGCTTTTATCAGATTGAGGCAGAGACCATCTATTCCAATTTTTTGTAGAGTTTTTATCATGAATGCATGTTTGATTTTCTTAAATGCTTTTTCTGCATCAATTGAGATGGTCATATGGTTTTTGTCCTTGGCTCTATTAATATAGTGTATTACATTTATTGATTTGCGCACATTGAACCATCTGTGGATCCTTGACATGAATCCCATTTGGTCAGGATGCATGATCTTCCTGATAATCTTCTGCATTCTGTTTGCTAATATCTTATTGAAGATTTTTGCATCTATGCTCATTAGGGAGATTGGCCTATAGTTCAATTTTTCACTTGGGTCTTCCTCTGTTTTTGGGATCAAGGTGATGTTTGTGTCCATGAATAAATTTGGAAGTGTTGCTTCCCTTTTAATTTCTTTTTTTTTTCAGAATGTTGAAATGTAATATTTTTTTAAACCATAATTTTTGGTCAGCATAAATTTCCTTTATTTTTGCATTTATGGTAGGGTTTTGTTTTGAGGTTTTCCTTATCAAGTGAGTATAAGGTTTTCAAGTCATTTAGATGAAAATGGACATGTGGAAATTAACTTAAAATTAATTTTCTTCTTCTGTAAAGTCTACCTCTTCATCTTCATCATCTTCTGCATGTTGATACTTTCTTAATCGACAGGTAGATACCTGTCCTGTTCCAGATACACCCTTAGCTGACAGTGATCTCTGAAGAGGTGACTTTGAATTTGCTTTTACAGTATCTAAATGAGATGGATAATCTAGTGGATACAGAGAATTTTGGAAAACCTCTAAATCTTCATCCTCATCAATCTTTTGTATATTTTGGTAGGCAGCAGTGTAGGCCTCTAAAGTTTTGCCATGAAATAACATTTCGATTATGATAAATTCTGAAAATATATTCTTAATAGCCTTTATTTTCTGCTTTTCAAAATTGTCAATAGTTTCCTCCAGATGACGAATTGTTTGGGTAACATCTGTTGAAGCTATGTGTAATTTGGCTTCTGCCTGTGAAATTACATGTCGATCAGATGGGTTTCATTGCCGGGTTTTTTCTGAGTTAACTGCTTAGCTTCTCTATTCCTTGCTGTTAACGCTGCTTTGAGATCATCCCGTTTCAGTTTTACAATTGCTCCATAAGGTTTCAAAGGTTCAACCACTTTGGCTTCAAGTCTTTCAACCTCTGCTTGTCGATAATCCTGAAGTTTGGCAAACTCATCAGCGAAGTTTTGCAGGCCTTGCTTTAAATTTGGGGTCTCTGTAGAGTCATACGTGTAAATTTCATTCACCAGGAGGTCTGCTTTGTTTCGCAGTCTGGCAGTTTTCCGCACATAAACAGCAAAGATTTGGCACAGCTCCCCAAAATGCTTCTCCACATTTGTGACAGCATCTTGCAGTTGTCTGATTTGAGCATCCCGGCTTTCCAGGGTGTGCCTTAACATCTTGCCTCGCAAACGGCCATGAGCCAGGGGCTGGAGCCCAACGACTGGAGCTCCCGGGCGCCCGACGCGCGCTGGGCGCGCCTTCCCTTTTAATTTCATTGAAGAGTTTAAACAGTGGTGGGAATAGTTCTTCTCTAAATATCTTGTAGAATTCAGTAGTGAAACCATCAGGACCCAGGCTTTTCTTTGTTGGTAAGTTTCTAATCATGTTTTCAATTTCGTTAATTGATATTGGGTTGTTTAGAATTTTTAGGTCTTCTTTCAACTTTGATAATTCATACATATCTAGAAATTCGTTCATTTCTTCTGTTTTCCATCTTATTGACATATAGGTTCTGGAAGTGGGTATTGATGATCCCTTGGATTTCTGCTGGGTCTGTTGTAATTTCACCCTTTTCATTCCTAATTGCATGGACTTTGGTCTTTTCTTTCCTTTTTTTGATAAGGTTGGCTAAGAATTTTTCAATGTTGTCTATTCTTTTGAGGAACCACCTATTTTCATCATTGATTTTTTGTATCTTGTCTTAGTGTCCATTGCATTTTTTTTCTCCCTTGTATGAGCTTTCAGTTTGTCCTGTTCTTCTTTTTCTAGACTCTTGAGGTTCAGCATCTAGTTGTTTATTTGAGCTTGCTCTGCTTTCTTAATATGAGGATTCATTGCCATGAATTTCCCTCATTGAACTGCTTTCATTGTGTCTCATAAATTCTGATATGTTATATTGGAATTGTCATTTAATTGTAGGAACTATCTGATTTTTTCTTTAATTTCCTCTGACCCATTGGTTGTTCAGGAGTATGTGGTTCAATTTCCATGTGTTTATGAAATTCTTATGGTTTCCTTTACTATTGATCTCCAATTTCATCACTCTATGATCTGATAATGTACAGGGAATAACTTCAGTTCCTTTGCATTTACTTAAACATGTTCTATGAGTATGTGCTCTATTTTGGAGAACAATCTGTGTGCAGCTGAAAAGAGTATGTATTCTGATTTTGTGGGGTGAAACACTGTTTAAACATCTGTTAAGTCTATTTTTTCAAGAGTTTGGTTCTAGTATTTCATCATTGATTTTTTGTCTAGTTGATCTATCTATTTGTGGCAGTGGAGAATTGAGGTTTCCCACTACTATTGTATTAGTGCTTATTTGATTTTTTATGTCTGTTAATATTTATTTTACATAGTTGGGTGCACTAGTATTTGGTCATATATATTTTTGATTGTCATCTCTTCCTCATGGATTGTTCCCTTTACAAGGATTTAGTGGCCTTCTTTGTCTCTCTTCATTAATGTTGGTTTGAAATCCATTTGACCTCCAAATAGAATAGCTACTTCTGCTTTTTTTGGGGGGGGGGGGTTCCTGTTGCATGGAATATTGTTTTCCATCCTTTAACTTTCAGTCTAGGAGTTTTTTTTTTAAATTGTTTTCCTGGAATGCAGCATATTATTGCATCTTGCTTCTTGATTTATTCTGTCAGTATTGTGATTGGTGAATTGAGACCATTAACATTGATGTTTATAACTGACATGTATTGACTTATCCTTGTCATGACCTTTTCCTGTTGTTGGATTCTCCCCCTCTGCATTTAATATCTTGTCATGCCTTATGGAATCATTCTGTTGGGCTTCTTGTGGCTGTGACCCTCACTGTCTTTTCCTAGGATATTGTTTAAAATTTTTTGGAGTGCTGGTTTGGTATTCATGAAGTTCCTCAGTGTTTTCTGTCATGAAATTATCTTATTTCTCAATTGATTTTGAAAGATAGTTTTGCAGGGTACATCAATCTGAATTGGAATTTGTTTTCTTTTAGGGCTTGAAGTACTTCATTTCAGGCTCTTCTTGACTTGAGGGTTTGTGTTGAGAAGTCTGCTGTGATTCTGATGGGCTTTCCTTTGTATGTGATTTGTTTCTTTTCTCTA
Organism: Heterocephalus glaber; assembly: GCF_000247695.1. The sequence goes on along the minus strand of NW_004624748.1, from coordinate 3,803,959 downwards.
ATTGCTTGTAGTATTTTGTTCTGTTGTATTTCTGGAATGTTGACTATTATATGACTAGGTGTAGATTTTCTTTTATCATGGCTAATTGGAGTCCTTTATGCTTCACTTATCTGTATGTCAAATTCTTTTCCCCTGATTGGAAAGTTTTCTGACTTTACTTCTGTGAACATTTTTTTTTATGTCCTTTGCACTGTCTTGTTTCTTCACTGACTCTGATCAGTCTTATATTCTTCTTCTTTGAACCATCTAGCAGCTGGTGGATTGCTTTCTCATGGTCCCTTGCTATTTTTAAGAAATCTTTCTTTTCCTGGTCACTAATCACAATCCTGTCTTCTATATCTGATAGTCTGTCCTCACATTGGCTCATTCTGTTGTGTAAACTTTCAATGGAGTTTTTAATGTCCTGGATATCTGTTTGCATCTGTTTTATGGATTCCATTTGTTTCCTATGCTGAGATTCCATCATGTTCCTCAGCTTCTTTTTGTTTTATCTGTGTCTGCTCTAGAGTTATTAATCATGTCTTTTACTGTGGACTTAATCTCTGTTGTTATCTCAGAAATTATTTCTGGTTTTATTTTTTCCAGATCCTCTTTCATTGCCAGGTCAGGGAGTTCAGGTGGTTGAGTTTCAGATTGTTCCATCTTGCTTCCCCTTGGGGTTGCCTTTGGTGATCTGGAAGTCTAGTTTTCAGTCTTGTTTAGGTGTCTTCTCATTTCAACCAATGCAGTTTGTTGCACATTTGTTGAGGTTACTCTTTGCTCTCCCAGTGGGCTTCAATTCTCAACAAGCCTCACAGATTCCTTGTCTCCACTGCTCACCACTGTTCTAATACCTGGGTTCAGAATTATGGCCTTCAGAATCCCCATGGTAGACTTTTGTCCAGGTGGGCTTTTGTCTGGGTCTGTGGACACTTAACAGTGCTATCTGGACAGGCCACTGGGTGGGGCCTACAGGCCTGCCCAGCTGTTTTTCAGGTGGGCCTTTGGCTGGGACTTGTATGCTCAAAATACTGGTGTATGGATGAGGCCCTGGCTGGGCCCTGGGCACCCACCTTACTGCTGTTCAGGCAGGCTTCTGGCCAGGGTGTCTCTTACAGAAAATTTTGATAGAAGCAACCTCTCTTCCACGCCCCCCCCCTCACCCATCTCCCTCCCAAGTAAAACAAACTTGATAAAGAACTGAAGATTCCTGGGAAAATGCATGTGGACTTTCATTGTCTCATAGTGCCCACCTTAAAAATTCATCTTTTTTATGCTTGGAAATCAACTTGAATAAGATTATCTTCAAAAATAAATATTACCAGCTTTAGATGCTCTCACTGTGTTCATAATCAAAATCTTTACCTTTTCTTCTCTCCTCCCAGTGTCTGATGTAGGAAATCTACCTGAGTCAGAAGCAGCTTTTTAGGAAAGCCTCAGGAGGTGGAAGGATAGAAGAGACATCAGCACAATTCACCACTTCAAATGAGTGGCTCTACACTGCGCTAAAATCAGACTTTCAACACAAATGTGCCACTGCAGTTGGATGATACTTGGCAAAGCAAGACTTCCTATTTTTCAGAAAACAGATTTAAAGAGGATTAGACAAGAGACTCAAGAGCTTTTTTTGCACACCAATCAGTTCTTGCAAAATGGTGTTTTAATTATTTAAGTGCAAGTGAATCAGAAACATCTGAATAAAATTTTCTTGAAAAAAATACAACTGGCCTTTGAAATCAAAGAAAGAAAGTGCTTGCTTGGATAAAAACAATTTAGGTTTTGTGGTAACCCCAAAGTGTTTGAAAAACAATTTACATATTTGATGAGCTCAAAATGTCTCTGGCATAGGCCTTCTTCCAAGAATAAAATGGACAAAATGGACCTTTAAAAGAGAAGGCATTTTGGGTTCCATCTCACAGGGTCTCAGATTTGAGAATCAAAAGTTGAAAATGTGTCTTATTTTTTACACAGTACATTTTAAAATCTATTAACACTCTTAAAAATTATTCAGATAGTGAAAATGTCCTATAAACTACACATGATGTCAAAGTAGAATAACTAGTCCAACAATTTAAAAATTTTTTGAGAGTAGTTACTTTTAACTAAGTCTAGCTTATACAAAACACAAATTTCAGAGAGTCCAAGAGTATTCAGGTCCTCAGAGTTCTGGGACTGTGATATATTCTCTTGTAAAATAATTCACAATGACTCATTTTGTTATATTCAAAGGATAATCTCCCCATGATAGATTAGTGCTTATTAATCAATTTGTGGTACTCTTGCATTTCCCTTGAAAGCTCCAATTTAACCAGGAGTGTTTCTGACTGATAGCTCACCAGAGTAAGTTGATTTTTTGACTATCCAGTGGTAAAGTTCAGGTGGAAACTAAAGCCAGATATCTACCAAAAGACATTCATTTATCAGTAGTAGCTTATCAATTTAAATTTGTTCTGAACAGGCAATCTGGTCAGTAATTCAGTGGATATAAAGGAAGAAGATTTAGCTTTGTTTCTATGTCAATAATGGGCAAACCATTTAGCCTCTTTCCCCTGCTCTGTGAATGTCTGTTTCATTCTGGGAACAGGGAGAGAACAGAAGAGGCAACTCTTACAAGGTTCTTAGATAAAAGCAGTGAGCATGTTACCAAGGTGAAGTTCTTCCTCAGATTTACATGTTAATTTTGAGTTTCTAATGATACCTTGGCTTAATCAGGTCTCTGCTACCTCTGTGAAATATTTGTAAAGTGCATGTTGATTCTTTTGCTTGAAGTCTGATCTTAATTCTTTCTAGGGTCATAAAAGTAGAGGTTTGTTGAGTTGAAGTGATTTTTCTGTAACAAGGCTATTCTTTAACATTGGTATGATACATCTCATTCACTCTTCTATTTTTGAGTCTCAATTCTGTGCAAGCTCTGATAAACATGATGAACAGGGCAAACACCTTCCCCACCCTCATGCTGGGCACTGTATGAGTTAATGTCAATTCAAAGATGAAAAAATCTGATTCTTCTTCTCAAGCAGCTCATAGTCCAAAGAGGAGACAAATGTAAAAGCAAGTCATTGTTCTAGCTGACAATATAGGCTGCAGTGGAGAAACCACTAGTTATCCTAACATCTGCTTTCCCTTTTCTCCTGAGAAATTGAACCTTAGTTTATATTTGGGTTCATAGTCTTTAAGAAGAACAAATTCTACTTCATGACTTGTTTTGTTGCTAGGCATGACCACGTTCTGTCTAGGAAGATGTAAAGAGAAATGTATTATGTCAACTTCCAAGGAGTGCCTAGAGGAAGCTGGCTCAGCAGGAGAGCTGCTCTTTCCAGTTGCTTTTCTTCCTTTCTTCTTCCAAACTAAAACTCCTGTAGTCATCTTGAACCATGGAGTAAATGGGAGTATGGAAGCCAAATACTGCAGTGATAGAGATCAGGAGCTTAGGTCTCTGCTGGGGTAGCTTTTTGAACCTGGAGCACTTACTTTTGTTTTATGATTTGCTTTTAAATTAGAAATAAATTTCTATGTTGTTTAAGCCATTGTTATTTTGAAGTTTATTATTCAATGTAGCCAAACTAAAACCCAACAGATACTGTACATATTAGGGATTTCCATAATATAATATATGAAGAGCAGAGGGACCTCAGCGTCCAGCAAGAAGGCAGCTAAGTCCTTCCAGAGAAGAAAATCAATGAGTAAACTCCAAAGAGAAATGGCAGTTTGTCAGAAAGATAAAGCCGAGAATGGCAGAGATGATAATTCCAGGTAAAGGAGAGTGCTATATGATGAAGTAGTGACCAGAATGGGGGTGTAGTGCAGTCCTGGGAGCAAAAGTACTATATTTATATGGTAAATTAATTGCAAAAGAGCAAAACAAAGACTTATTAGGTGCTACTTCCCTAACATCCTCCTTTCCATTTGGTTATGGTATCAAAATTTTAACATGGCTCTTAAAGCCTGAAATATCTAGGTGTTCCTTAATGCAAATAAGCATGCAAACCAAGTAAATAAAATGTCTTCTGAACAGCTGCTATGAATAAAACCTTGTACTAGATGCTGGTGAGAAAAGCCTATGGGAGATTAAAAATAAATTAAATATTTCTTGCTCTCCCAGGGTTCCATGTTAAGAGTGAGGGTGCCCACAAACATTTGCACATGTAATAAGTAAATGAAGATTGGGAAGGGAGTGGCACAGTGTTAAGTGTGATTGAAAGGAGGTCGCTATTATCCAAAAGGTTTCAGCTGGGAATGTTGATATTGTCCTGTGGCTGCTCTAAAATCCAGTCCCACTAGAACTACTGAGTGGGATTTTTCAGGCTCTAGGAGCAGAAATTGGAGGAACAATGAGGTGAGGATATAAGACCACCCAGTAGCATATTCATTACATAGTGGCTGGTCTTCTGGGAGAGTCAATGGATAAGCATGGAGGCCTCTTTGTAATAGCAACCTGCAGTGAGGAGTCTTGGTCAGAGCTGGAGGATGATCCTTTAGGAAGGAGATTGTGTTTTGTGCAACAGAAGTGCTTAGAGAAATTAAAAGGGAGGTCAAGGTTAGAATACGAAACAAAAGCACTTGAAAAACTCGAACACACTATGACTTTGGGATAACTTGGATTGGTCTGAGTAATCATGACATCATCTGGCCATATTGCCCCCAAATACTCCTGGTATTTGCTTTTCGTGGTCTGGGATGTTGCAGACTCAACAGGCAGCAAGGTCGGAAGGAGAAAACTGGCATTTGTAGTCTATTTTGGGATGAATTTGGGTAACTGGTATGTAGTAGCAGAAGCCCAAGTATAAGAAAAATAGAGCAACCATGTGGCAGCTTCGAGAGGTGATATATAGTATCTGAAGTTTTGTAAGAAGTGAAACAAAATTTTGAGTTTTTTAAAAGCCTGGTGGAATGATAGAGAAAAAGATAAAAGGTGGACATGGACATCTGCTTTGTTTCACATGAGAACATGGCTGGGCCTGCTGGGTGGGGAGAGGAACTTTCCATATACAAATAGAGTATGGGGGCAGGATGCAAAATGGAGATAAATATGCCAACACATCAGTTCCAGAAAAATCCTGTCTCCCACAAACCTGGCATTCTGGGTCCTCCTACCCTTCTAGAAATAATAGATTAAGTGATCTGCTTATAGGAACAGTTCAGATGAATGGGTTGCTCCATGAAAGACAGCCTCAGAGTATATCTTCAAAATAAGACAGGGCTACAAAACCATGCAATAAAGCCTCACATGGGCCTTTGTGATGTCTGTGAGGCTCCAGTGTTTGGAGCTAGCATCTAACCTTAGGTTATATTGACCTGGACCTGAGATCCTTAGCTCAGAACATGATTCTGGAGTCCCCGAGAATGCCCTGGTCTGAAAGAGAAAAACACAGCATTTTTTCGATTGTGGATGCAAAGACACCTCTTTCACCAGCAAGGAAGTAAATGCAAATTACCCATATGTCTACAGGTCAGAAAAGATCACTTGGCATGTTGGAGTTGCTATGTATCTCTTTTGTCTATGAATGTATCACAGTGTGGTGGTCTAAGTGCATGGATTCTGGAACCAGTCCATCTGGATTATGTAATTGTGTGCTAGTTTCTTAGCTTTTGTGGGCCTCAATCTTTCTTTAAAAATTGCCTATGTTAAAGGTGTGTGTATGTGTGTGTGTGTGTGTGTGTGTACACAGTTCTAGGTTTTGGAGTATTTCTAGTAGACTTGTGAGAATTATTTACATATTAAGAATACTAATACATTGCTTTCTAGAGAGACTACAAATATTTTTCACACTTTTCTGCCATTTATTATTTGTTAATGTTAATTTGATATTTATAAATTTTTATTATTTCTTCACTTGAGTAAATTAATTTTTACTTTTTCATGTATATGATTACTTTTTTGCAAAGTAAGTTTCCTTCATCCAAATAGAGATACTTATATGCTAACTTTCTGGCATAATTTTTACATCTAACTTTGTGATTCATTTAGAAGTTATTTTTATACAGTGTATGAAATAATATTCTAAGTAAAATTTTTAATCTAAATTTAATTTTTAATGTAAATTTAGTCAACTTTTCTCCATACCAGTTGTTGAATGATTTATTATTTTTCTGTTGACTTTTGGTTCTTTATCAGACTGAATTCTCATTTGTCTTTGTTACTTTTCCTGTTGTTGAGACAAAATATCTGACACCCAAAGTTAAAGGAAGAAAGGTTTATTTTGAGAGGGTAAAGCAGGCAGGAGGCAGTGAAGCAGCAAGCAACAGCTAGAAAGCCTTCCTTCCCTCTCTCCCTTTGTATTCCATCCAGGATATAAGCCTATTGATTGTGCCACCCACACCCAGGCAGGGGCTCCCATCATTCACACCCAGAACTATGCTAATTCCAGTCAGTGGACTATTCTAGTACCACAACCCTTAATTCCAATATCACATGCCCTAGATCCAGCCAGCTCCAAAACACCCCACCGATGAGTGCATGAGGCTTTGTAGGGGGACATCTAGATACAAGCCATAACACATATATAATATAGGCTGTTTTCCTCATGATTATATAAAGTGTGATTCAAAAATACAGTGAATGCTTAAATTTTTTATTATAAAAGACATATTGCTAATAATCTCCCTCAAAATACTCTCCTTCACTTTGAACACACTTATCTAATAATTCTTGGCCTTTTCTTTTCTTGCCTCTTTCTTTCTTTCTTTCTTTCTTTCTTTCTTTCTTTTTGTTTTTTTGAGTCAGGGTTTTACTATATAGTTCAGATTAGCCTTGAACTCATTATGTGGCCTAGGCTGGCCTTGGACTCACAGTGATCCTCCTGCCTCAGCCTCCTGAGTGCTGGGATTACAGATGTGAACCACCATACAGAAGCACTTTTGGAAGTCCTCTTTTCTGAGTGTCTTTAGTCATGCTGTCAGCTGCCTCAATGTCATGAATCATTGAATCATATGCCTTTCATGGTTATTTTAACTTTGGGGAAAAGCTAGAAGTCCCACAATGCCAGATTCAATGAATAAGGTAGATGAGGACACCTTATAATGTCTTTAAAAGCCTTTCCATTAGATGGCACTTGCAATAGTGTTCCCTGAATTTTTTATCATGCCTTGTGAAGATACTCATGAAAGAGGATTTCCAGAAATGCTTCAGAAAGTTGTAAGAACAAAGAGATAAGTGTGTTCAAAGCCAGGGAGAATATCTTAAAAAAGGATCAATGATCTTGTCTCTTTTATGGTAATACATTTTTAAAATTTAAACATTCACTATATATTTTGATCATGTTATATAGACTCACACTTCTTTGTAGCTTCATCATTCTTATAAATATAGCCTATACATTTTGCTTATTATTATTAATATAATATTGTATTATATTATTTAATGAAAGTTCTGTAATGTATATTTTAACACTTGGTCATATAAATCTTTAAGACTAGTCTTTCTTTTCAAAGTCTTCACACCTATTTTTTGCTTGTTTATGTATCTAAATGAACTTCAGGTATTTTATTTCTAAAAAATTTTCTTTTAGAAAAAAGAAATGGCTGAAATTTCATTTTCCCATCATATAAAGACATAATCTTTCTTTTTTTTTTTTTTTTTTTTTTTTAAACCGCGGATTGAGCTCGGGACCTTGTGCTTGTGAGGCAGGTGCTAGAACCACTGAGCTAAAGCCCCTGCCCTAATCTTTCCTTTTTAGTCACATACTATTATTATATTTTTATTTTATGGGTCATGCATAGTTTGAGTTTGAGATTAGTCAACCAACAAATATTTAACTTGTGTTCACTATAGGAATATGTACAGTTATTTCATCTCAGTGCATCTGCAACCACACACACACACACACACGCACGCACACACACACACACACAGAGCAAGAGAAAGAGAGCAAGAGGACTTGGCAATGATATGAACTGCTGCTCTCCTTAGTAACCAGGTAAATGGCTCCCCTCAATTTAGTGAGTGTCCCTCCAGTATCTCTTTGTAGATGACAATTCAATTTCTTTGACTACTTGTAGTGATGTCAAGATGGCAATGGCAATGATGAATACTGAGCTTTCTTTAGCTGACTTCACCACCCTTCTTGCTCAGATCCACTAAGAAGCAGGCAGGTACCCATTTTATGAGTGGCAGCCTTCTAATTCAGTACAAACAATGTAATGGATGAGATAAAAATGCTAAGAAATAATCATTTATGGGACCTTTGAGGGGACCCCATAAATTCTATCCTAGTTCTCTGCCTGATTTAAAATCACACCAGCTGGTAAAATAAACATGAGTCAGCAGAGGGAGAACTCTTTGATTAATAAAGCCTGACCTGAGGACCTAGCTCAGTGAGGGAACAAGGTGAACCCTCAGCCACAACCCACCTTGGGTCAGCTGCAGAAGGAAGAAGAGAGAAAGCAAATGCCCTTTCCCTAGACTTTTGAGAGATTATCTTAACCCAGTAATGTGGGAGAATGGCTATCACTTTTCACCCAAGTAAATCTCTTCCTCTTGGTGGGAGGAGTAACAGGGTATTCAGTGAGAAAAATTTCTTCCTTGTGAAAACTTGAAGGGACAAGAGAAAAGCTTTGTCAATAATTAAGGTCAGTAGAAAACTACAAATACAAGTTAAAAAAAAAATCTCATCCCTACAAATCATGCTTGAGTTCCCTTATTGATCTAGTGATATTTGCGCATCAAGTGTTTATGGTGTTTATGTGGTCAGCCTGCGTCTGGTGAAGTTCTTAGCACTGAGGGTGTGGTGGGATCAGTTATGAAGACAAAAGACAAGACTGAGGGTCCTTACCTTCTGGAAGCTTGCAATCTAGAGGAGTAAATGCAGACGATGAACATGAAAACAAAGCGAAATGTTAGATGATAGTAAGCCATGAAAATAAAATAAGACAATGGGACAGGAGGGGGCATGAAGGTAGATCTGGACTTTGAATGCGTTTTCTATTTGGTGACATTGAACCAAGGTTCTAATGACGAGGAGAAAGAATAAACCTTGTAGCCCAATGTGATCCTCTGGGAGCCTGAGGCAGAAGGATCACCAGTTAGAGCCCAGCCTGGGCACCTTAGTGTCTTAGCCAGATTGTGTTTCAAAAATAAAACAACAATTAAAAAGGGCTGAAGATGTTCCTTAGTGAAGAAGAAAGATAGAAAGAAGAGAAGAGAAGAGAAGAGAAGAGAAGAGAAGAGAAGAGAAGAGAATTTGGGAAAGTGATCTTTCTATGAAGATCTAGAAGGAGAAGGCTCCTGAAAGAGGCAATATCTGGTCCCTATGGCAAGAATGACCTTCAACTATCTTAGAAATGTAGACAATGGCTGGAGGTTGTGTACCACAGGGGAAATCAGAGAAGTAGCAGGGCTAAAGTGTTCTCATCTACCCCATTCTTGTGTACTTGTGAACCAGAAACAACAGCATAGGGAAGTCTGGAGGTTGTCTAATCCATTACCAAGGCCCTCAGAGGCCAGTACTCCCTATTGTCAGGTATAGAATTTCCAGCATTATGAGGACTTTTGGCTTAAGTCTTCATTTGTTTAAGGAACATATGTTTGAAATTATTGCTTTTGCTTTTGGTGAGCCCTTAAGAAGGAAAGCAAACCTGCTTGACCCAGAGGAGTAGGAATAAATCAAAACTGACCCCACAGTCTATTATCTTAACATGATTTACACCTAAGACTGGTGTTGTTGAGCAGAGACCCCTCTGGTGGTCATGATCATATAGTCCCGTCACAATGAATGCCAGACACTGGAGATCCAGTGTGAGTAAGGGACCATGATTCCTGCCCCAGCCAAGAGTCTCATGGGTGTCTGGTTATAGTTCTCTAGAGGGACAGAATCCATGGAAGATGGATGCTGCAAATGAGTAACAAACAATAGTTTTCCCTAGTTAAGGCTATTCCTAGGTATTTTGCAATTGTGTGGTTACCATGAAGAAAATTATCTTCCCCATTTTATTCTTGATTGGTTATTGTTAATTGTATTAGTTTTCTAGAGCTACCATAACAAAATGATACAGGCTAGGTAGCTTAAACAACAGACAGTTTTTAATAGTTCTGGATGCTGGAAGTCCAAGATCAAGGTATTGACAGGCTTAGTATCTTCAGAGGCCTTCTCACTGTGTTTTTACATGGTCTTTCTTCTGTGTGGGTACATCTTGATGGCTGTTTGTGTATCCTAATCTCATCTTATAGGGACACCTGACTTCATTTGAAGTCAGTCACCTCTGTAAGGCCATGTCTCTAAACGCAGTCACACTGTGAGCCACCAGAAGTTAGAGCATCAATGTATGAATTTGGGGAAGACATACAGTATTCAGCTTATAACACTAGTAGATACTGAACTCTCTTGTTAATTAAAAAATTATCCTATTTTTTCCCATTTAAATTTTTTGAACATATGATCATACTCTCTGTAAATAATGAAAACAATCTAATTTTCTTCAAATAATTAAAACTTTATTTTGATTTAGTATATAGTCATATTGGCTAGAACTTTGAGAACAATAATAAATAATGATTATGGAGGAAAATCTCATTTTAAAATGAATTTTAGTGTTAGTTTAACAGTTATTAATATTTTCTCTATTCATATTAATTTAACAAATATTTATTGAACTATTATATTTCAGGCATAGTTATAGGTGCTTGGTTTATGGACTTGAATGAAATACACAAAGATCCTTCCTGCATGGAATTTACACTTTGGTTGGGAGAAATGGATACTAAAAATCATTACTAAAAAAAATAATACATTAGAAGATGGTAAGTGCTTTAGAGATGAAAACATAGGGGAGAGGAATAGAAAATGCTAAAGTAGGTTGATACTTTAGTGAGTGATTTGCCAAGGTGATATCTGTGTGAGTGAGCCAATTAATGGGGATAATTTGTATGGCAGGTAAATGAAATAGTATGTTTGAAAGGCTGAGGTAGACATGCTTTGTATATTTGATGACTAGGCAGGCACCTATATGTTGGTGTGACAAGAAGGTTGTTAATTGATGAAGTAGGAGAAAAATAAAGTACCACATTGCGCAAGGTCTTTTAGACCTCTGAATTTTATTCCAAGTGAAATGTGGAGTTATGGAAAAATTTGAGCAGACAAGTCACATGACTTATTATATTTTAGTAGGATCCCTCTGGCTGCATGTTGAGGTTGATTATAAAGAGGAACACAGGAAGATTAGCTTGGAGGCATTTCATAATTGCAATTCATAAACAAGAAACAGTGGTTCCATGATAAGGATGGTTGCAGTGGAGGTAATGAGAAGTGATCAGATTCTGGGCATGTGGGATGACAGTGTCAAATTGTGTGAGGGAGCCATTCCATATATGTACCATGTTTTCTTTATTCCACCATCCAATGATAGACATTTAGGTTGCTTCCATCTCTTGGCTATTGTGAACAGTGCTACAATTAACATGCTAGTGCAGACGTCCCTTCAACATACTGATTTCATTTCCTTTAGCTATTTATCCCAGTGTTGGGATTGCTGGATCATATAGCAGTTCTATTTTTAATTCCTCGAGGAATATCCACACTGTTTTCCATAATAGCTGTAATAATTTAAAATGTACCCATTTTGAGTATTCATTTTGATGAGGTTTGACAAATTTATATGCCCTGAAACCACCACCATAACTGAGATAGAGAATGTTTACATCACGCCAGAAAGTTCCCCTGTGCCCCTTTCTAAAGTCAGTCCCTGCTTGCAAACCCAAGCAACCACTAAACTGCTTTCTGTCACTATAGATTATATTTGCCTTTTATACAATTTCACTTAAATGGAATCATACGGTAAGGACTCTTTGTATCTGAATTTTTTTCACTGAGCATAATCTTTTCTTTTAGTTTCATCCATGCTTCAGTGTATCATAGTTCATTCCTTTCATTTCTGAGTGGTACTATTTTGTATAAAGACACCACAATCTGTTTATCCATTCATCTGATGATGGACATTTATGTCATTTCCAATTTAGGGCTATTTTGAGTTAGGAAGCTATGAACATTTTCTATGGGAATCTTTGTGTGGACCTATTTACATTCTATTGGGTAAATACTTTAGAAATAGAGTTGCTTGGTGCAGTGGTGAGTGTCTGTATAACTTTATAAGAAACCACCAAACTGTTTTCTGAAATAACTGTATGATTTTTTTATTCATTAAGTTTATTGGTATATTTTAGGTATACAATATGATGACAATCATCATTGGGAATTTGTACCTTTACATTATATATCTTGGTTCTTATTTTTCCCCCTTTCCCTGCTCTCCCTTCACCCCCTCCACCCCTCCCTATTTACAAAGACTTTCTTTTCATTTTTTTCTTTTCTCATATTTTTTCTTTTCCCTTCTTTCCTTTCCCCTACCCTTCCTAATTCCCCTTCCCCTTTAGACCTTTTCTTCCTGTTTCACATTATCTGTTATACATTTTGATTCTTATTTACACCTTCAGTTTCTCACACCAGAGAAACTATTCTGTATTTACACATGTGTGTGCTATTTATTTCACTTAAGAGTATCACCTCAGTGTGCATCCATTTAGCTAAAAAGATCTCTAGTTTCTCATTTGGTATGGCTGAGTAATATTCCATTTTACGAAACAAAACACATTTTCTTTATCCAGTCTCCAGTTGATGGGTAGTTGGGCTGTTTCCAAGTTTTAGCTATTACACTGTGCCACTATAAACAGGGGTGCACATATATCCCTGTGGTATGATTCTTTCAATTCTTTTGAGAAGATACTCAGCAGGGGAATGGGTGGGTCAAATGGGACCTCTGATCCTAGTTTTTTGAGATATCTCCATATTGATTTCCACAGTGACTGCACCAGTCTGCACTCCCACCAACAATGATAACTGTATGATTTTGACATCAGAAGTATATAAGAGTTCTAGTTGCTCCAAATTCTTCCAAAATTTAGCCATTTCTATTTAATTTTATCTAGGATACTGGGTATATAGTGGTCATCTTGTTGTCATTTCCTATTTTTTCTTAAAGTAGTTTGGTAATTTGGAGTTTGCAAGGAATTTGTTCACCTCATTTATGTTGTACAATTTATTGGTCTAAAGTTATTCACAATATTCTGATATTTTCTCTTTAAAAACCTACATGATATGTTGTGGTACCCTCATTCTCATTCCTGCTACTCATACTTTGTGATTTCAATCTCTTTTTTTTTGGCATTATTGATGATGCTTAGCTAGGGTTTTATAAAAGTTGACGTTTTTAAGGAATTAACTTTTGCCTTTGTTAATTTTCTTTATTTTTTTCTTGGTTTTCTATTTTGTTGTTTTTGTGCTCATATTTATTATTTCATTCTTTCCACTTACTTGTCATTTAATTGCTCTTCTTTCTCTAATTTACTAATGTGGAAATTATATCATTGATTTTTAGGATTTCTTTCCTAAAATAAATTTCAAATGTATACATTTCAGTCTATTTTAGCTGCATTCCACAAATTCTGTACATTGTTTTCACTTTCATTCAATTAAAAATTTCTAATTTCCACTGAGATTTTTTTTCTTTGAATCTGTTATTTAAAAGTATTTTTCAATTTTTAAACATCCTGACCTTGGTTTTAATCAATGGCATTGTATTCAGAGGACAAAATTATATGATAGTTCAATCTTTTAAAATTTACTGAAGTTTATATTATGGTCCAGGATATGATTTATCTTAGTGAATGTTTCAGGTGTATATTCAATGTTTTTTTCTTAAGAAAAATTTGTATGCTCTGTTCTTTTTAAAAATAAATGTGGATTGGTGTGTTTTCTCCTTCTTAAACTCTTATCAGATAAATATTTAAATATTGGATGTTTCTTCTATGCTGTAAATTTTAAATATATACTTTCCAAAATATTTCGATTTGCATTGTGTTTTGGGGGAATTCCTTAGCTTTATCTTTGAGGTTACTAATTTGTTCTTCATCAATATTTATTTTTCTATTCACTTTCTTAAGTTTCTCTCAAAGGCCATATTTCTTTCCATATTAAAGTCTCAAACTAGTCTTTTATATAATGGGTTTCTATTTGTTTCACTATGTATTCACAAGAATCAATTCTAGATTCCACCACTTGCTCCTAGGGCAGAGGAGGTGATCCAATCACAGCACCCAGGAGGAGGCTCCCTGCCACCATTCCACTGCTCGCTCCTAGGGCAGAGGAGGTTAGCCAATCCCAGCACCCAGGAGGAGGCTACCCACTGCCATTTCACCTCTTGCTCCTAGGGCAGAGGAAGTGAGCCAATTCCAGCACCCAGGAGGAGGCTCCCTGCTGCCATTCCACCTCTCACTCCTAGGGCAGAGGAGGTGAGCCACGCGGGCACCAGCAGCACCCCCCTCCCCCGTGGAAATGAGAAGACATGTAAACAAGTTTCAAAAACAGACTTCCACTCACCTACAGCAGCCCCAAAGGGAAAGGAGATGGAACAATCTGATACTCAAACACCTGGACTCCCTAAACTGGCAACAAAAGAGGATCTGGAAAAACTGAAATTAGAAATAATTTCTCAGATAACAGCAAAGATTGTGCCCAT
>NW_004624748.1:3771624-3786682 GCF_000247695.1 Heterocephalus glaber | reverse complement strand
GGGGAAGGGGAAAAAAATAAGAACCAAGATACTCATGTAATGGTACAAGATCCCAATGATGTATGTAACTGTATTTTATACCTAAAATGTACCAATAAACTTAATGTGGAATAAAAAAGAGTCAGTTCTAGTTTTGGAATTTGATACTTTTCTCAGGATGTTCATTCACTTCAGGCTTATGCTTCTTTCACATTCTTTTCTTACTCTTAAATTGTTTTTGTTGTTCACTGTAGTCACTTCCAGTTATTGTGGAAGAGAGGAAAGTTGTTCAGCACTGCAATATTTACCATCAGCTTCTGAATAATGAAATTACCTCTCCTTCAGGGTATAACTAGATTCTTGTGGGTCTTTCTCATTTTTGGACATAAGTATTACATTTCTTATTCCAACCTCAGAAGTAAAAGTCTTTTGCTTGACTCTTGTCTCATATTGGAAAATAAATGAGTAGACAGAAAAGTCTGTCTTCGTGAATTCTGAGTAAAGGAACCAACTCATTTCTTCATGCCTAGGAGTCTCATAGATGCACCTCCAACACATGCAAAAGACCTTTTCATGTGTAACTACAGAGTGTGGTTTACCTCTATTGCTTCACTCCTTTCTGCTTTCTAACTGAGCAATTATTTTCTACCTATTTTATTTTCTGGAGTGATTATTAACATTTTCTTAATTAAAAAATGCAATAATCAACATTTGAATCTCTTCTATATTTTTATCTCTTGCCTGTTTTCTTAGTAAAATTTTCCAGAATTATTTTATGATCCACAGTGCTGATTTCAAATAATTATCTTCTGTAGTTGTCAGTTTACTGGTTGTTTTCCTTCTGATTTTCTTAATTTCCTGAAATTTGTTATCTTATCCTCTACTTTATTTTTTCAGTCTTTTAAATTTAATAATAAAAATAGTGTCTCAGTCTGTGCTGCTGTAACAAAGTACAACAGACTTGATAATGTATAACACTGAGAAGTCAAAGTCCAAGATTCTGGCAGGTCAGTGTGTCTGGTGAGGGCTGCTCTCTTCTTCCATAGTGTTGCCTAGATGCTGCAGCTTTTAGAGGGGAGGAATGTTGTGTTGTTACGTGGCAGAAGGCATTTGGTTATCCATTTGGGATAACCTCCCTTCATGAAGCCTTTTTACAAGGATACTGAATCCCATTCATGAGTGGGAGACCTCCTGGCCTTAATCACCTATTAAAGACCACTGCTTAACATCACATTGGCAACATCTGAATTTTGGATGGAATGCATTCAAATGAAAGCAAATATTAAAAGTATTCATCTGCCATATTCTTCCATTTTAGCTATATCTTATAATTTTATATTTTTAATATTATTTCATAAGTTATTTTATAAATTACTGGGAAATGAGAGGGCTTTATAATTCCTAATTAAAGCCTGTTAGAAAGTTTTTCTTTTTGAAAGTATCAGCAAATATCTTGTGTATCTCATTGCGTTCTGATTAAGTTTGTACTCTCCATATGCCAAGTTACATATTCATCTCTGTATCCATTATTCTAGTCCAGGTGAGAAATTAGACCTTGTGGCTCAGCATGAATTACTGATAATGGTGGATGGGTAGTTCCCCAAAGACTGTTAGAAGCTGTTTCATTGGGGAAACGGAGCAGTGGATTTTGGATGCCAAACAAAATTACTTACTGGAGTAGACATCTGTTTTCCTTCCTTATTTTATTAGGAATGTCATAATGAAAAGTTTGTGTCTGCTACACTATCTTAGCAAACACTCTTAATGATATAGAAGTTAACAAAATAACAGTTTTTATTTGTCAATTAATTCTGTTTTAAAACCCATTTTCTCATTTGATTCTCATGCCATTCACATGAAACAAGACATATTATTTTTCTTATCTTGCAGATATGAGAGCTGAGTCTCATAGAAATGAAATAACTTCTCCAGTGCTTCAAATTTAGTATTCTTGGGAAGTATTCCTAGGGCTAGTTAAGACAACACACTTTTCAAACTGCAAATTCAACTAAAATAACCGTTTGTCATCTTTACCTATAGTCCATCAAGTTTTTCTCATTTTAAAATTACCATATAATTTTTGGTGCCAATTACCCTATATTGAATCACCATAAAACCCTATCATTTTCACCATATACTTATTTTTTCATAGGGCTAGATTATATATAGCCCTAACCTCATAATTCTGGCTAGTCTGGTGTGGGTAAATAATATGATGTTCTTTTTCAATACCGTATTCGAAAAAACTGTCACATTGTGTATAGGTTTTCTTTTGTGTTATTCTCTATTTTCTAGGTTTAATGGTTTAAAATCTTATTAATCAATTTATTTTGCATTCAGACAAATTAATGCTTTCTATAATATCAAAATTTGGGAACAGTATTGATTGTTTAAAATTATGATCTTCTAAAAAAAAATGATACCCCAGACTTCTTTTAGTAAAAGTAAAAACATTTTATATTGAAATTTTCAAGTAGCATGTTTGTTTCTTAATACTTCCATACTGCAATATTAGGGAAATTTTCATGAAGGAACAGAAATGTTAACTCTTTAGACCTTAATTTCAATTCTTGTAATTAGATACATTATTATAAATAGTAGTTCAAATTTCCAGTGCTTGAGAAACAGTGTTTGGAGTTGCCATTTGTAAAAAGATTCATAATTTGATATTCATATTTTAGTTTAACATCATGAGCAGAATTATTTTGTTTTCTGTTTAATTGATCCTAACCAAACTCAAAATAACAAAGACTAAATTATGTCTTGGAAATAGTTCCTATTTTATCATGCAAGTCCTTATCATATGGCCCTTGTTTTCATTTTATCTGGCTCAGAAAATTAGTATTTGCAGTGTCACAAATTTTAAAAATCCCAAGTCATATGGAAGTCAGGAATATTGGACTATGCTTTAGTCTTATAATATGACTCATGCTCAATTTTTCTTTTTTTATTAGAAGAGATGTATATTTCTTAAGATCTACATATGTCAAAAGAGCAATATGATACACCAGAAAGATTGCTTCCTTTGGGTTTGGAAGGCCTGGCTTCCACATGGATAGCTATGACAGTTTGTTTTGTATACTTAGTTTTTGTGAGCTTGTGTTCTCAGGTTATTTACAACCTCAGAGGGTAATTGAAGAACAAATAAGAAAGTAAGGAAGAAGGTTCTTTGGGAACTGTCAAATGCAATGCAGTGTGGTCACTTGTGTTAGCTTGTGTATGCATGTGTTCTTCAGGTCTAAGAGTAAACAATGGTGCAGAGGCCCACATAGGAAAGAAGAGAAGGAATAACATAGGAAAGAAGGACCCCTTTCTTAAAGACAGTCTTTTCCATCTGACATCTGTGCAGAATTAGCGGAGTCGTGACCAAAGTTGTACTGCACAGGACAGCACTGCCACGGCTATGCTCTGTTCTTGTCCTGTCTTCTTGCTCTTTGCTTTCATGGAAAAACATTTTGGGAATTTTCAAATCTTTACTCATAATTTTGACACCTTTCAAATAGTAGTGGAGCTTCTTGATATTTTAATTGTTATTCTTAGAAATACAGTGTAATTTCTGATGCTGATTTTTAAGCATTTATGAATAAAATAACTTTCCTGATTTAACTAATATATCTTTGATGGCTTTAATATATATGTGTTTTTTATTTTAGACAAAATGTCATTCAACAGTTTCATTCAGATTATCTTAATAATTTCATTATGGAAATATTTATGATGCACAGATAACCACTGGGTACTGAGAATACTAAGTCAACCAAGTTAGTCCTCAGGAATCCTATGTTTAAACCAGGAAAGTGGAGATCTACAGAAATAACTCTAATGGAATTACAGGAGCAAATGGCACTTGAGCATGAACCATACACTAATGTGTATTTTAAAAAAATTAATGGGCAAAGGTAACATAAAAGACCTGATTTTTTTTTTTCTTTTAGAGCGGAGTTCATAAACTAGCTAGGTTTGGCTTGCATATGTGTTTGTTTTGGCTTACAGAATATTTTAAAAATGTGAGACAAAAAGAGAACATTAGGAGATTTTATACAAAAGTCCAAATTTCCTAATTTCTTTTTAAAAACTTCAGATTTAGCAAACATTAGTCCTACTTCCATATAGGACAGCAGTCACCTAGAGATGAGTAGAACCTGCCTACCTTAAACAGGCCAAGAGTTCTCAAATTTACCTCTAGCTATGCTGCGTCACATAACAGCCTGCTACCTATTTCTGAAATACCCAAGCGGGCTCCACCTCAGGGACTTTGTACTTGCTGATAGCTAGCTTGGGACCATCTTCCCTGAGAACATGTTTAGCTCCATCTCTCATTTATGAAGACACTGATTAGAAGATACCCCCATATAGAAGCTTTCCATGACCTTTCTTTTTCTAAAAGAACATACCTCATCACTGTCCCCTAATCCTACTTTATTGTTCTAGCCACTTACCACCATGTGGCAATATATGTATTTTTGATGCATTTATTAGCTTATTAAATATGCCCTTCTGATGGAAAATATGCATTGTAAGAGCAAGAATTTTGTTTAGCATGGCATCCTTATCACCTACTATGGTGCCTAGCATAGGATAAACACTCAATAAATACAGGCTAAATGAGTGCTACTCAATTCCTAAGCATCCCAGGATTGAGATCTGAGAAAATGGCCTCTTGTGTGGCCTGGTTCTTACAACAAAAAAATCTACATGGTAATATAGTTTGTATCACTAAAATGTCCATCTGTAACTTTACATATGCAACAGATGTAAATATTTTATGCTACCCCTAAAATATATGTAAAAACTTAAAAATCTGCACTATAGCGGAAATGACTGACCACAAGAAACTATTGTTTGAGATGAATATGGAATAAAGAACCCCATCTGCCCCCAAATGCTATGAATTCATGAGATTATGTGTGCTCTTGATTTGCGATATGCAATCCCATTTGTACCTAGTGAACTTCTGAGCATTTTGTGGCTTTTCCATAACTTCTGAGAATATAACTTTTTCACCAGTATATTGTACAGTTTTGGTTCAGGTCATATCAAAAGCATAAAGTTATGGAGGTGGAAGATGAGGAGGATGAGGTAGAAAAATATCTGATGGATTTTTGTTTCTGAGTTCTCATATTTCCTGTAGAGCTCCACATTGGAAGTAAAAATTTGTCAGGAATATCAGGGGAAATCATCTAAGAAACTTCTGACAGGATAGATGAGAAGGAAATGGGGGAGGGAGTATTTTGAGTCCAGATAAATTTTACCACAATGTAAAAGTAAGCTTCCATAATCCCCCTGTCCTCCCTGTGCCCTTGGCTGGTGACACAAACATGGAAAGATTTATGCAATTCAGTTGGTCTCGTATTCTAGGAAAGAAATACAAGGATGGGGTTTAAGTGTACTGGGGAACCCTTGACTGAACTTGTCTGTCAACAGCTTGACCTGTGTGGTGTGTATATGTACATGTGTATGTGAGTGTATGTGTCTACATTGATGTGTGTATCTGTGGCCCTTCAGCAATCAAGAGATATTTTCTTTTGTTGCTTGGCAGTTACTTATCTTTCTATATTCTCTTCTTTGCTTGCAACCTGAAGAGAAATCATGAACCCATTGGCTGAGTTGAGGGGTTTGATCCATCCAAATCCATGCTTTAATTCCCACCAATCCTCTAATGCTTCCCCAACTATGCGTTGCTCTCTATTTTGTAATAAATAATTTTAAGGCATTCTTCTATATCCAGAAAATGTTTAGTGAGTACCTACTAGTTCCAGGCACTAGAGATACAAGGCAAAGCAAAACACTTGTTGAACATTTTCTATGAGCCAAGTAAGCTTCAAGGAGAATTTTTACAGGGACTGGTTGAAAAGTCCAAAGAAATATGTTGAGCATAAGTAAACAAATGATATTCTTTTCCTATAGATGATAGGCACTTAATCCTGGTGTTCTGTAGAAAATTTTCCTTTAAGATACACAGGGAGGTATGTATGCCAATGGTTCTCTGTCAAAATAACTACCAATTCTAACACTGGAAAAGACTGTCTCTGAAGAAGTTAGGGCCAGATGTTTCATGATATATGTATAAGCACTACATGGACACAGTTTAGTGTATTTTATTAGCCTTTCATGCTGGGGCTGAGAAGCTTAACCCTGAGATAGAGGAAAGGTTATCCCAACATTGTATTGAATATTCTCAGCCTCTCTTGATGCCTAAAGACAGAAATATAAACACTATTTCAGAGATCAACAGAGTAGGTGGCCCCCTGAGTATGAAAGGTATCTTTTTTTAGAGACATTTTAATCAGCAAATGATTGAGATGACATCATGTATTGTTTTTAGCTCAATTCTGTGGCAGAAAGTGGGCAGGAAAAATTACAGCACTGTAGGAAAGTTACTGTCATTCAATATTTCTCAGATTCTTTTAAATTAAGACTAGGGAGTAATTCTAGTAGCAGTAGGACAGGTATTTTGGAAGAGATTTCTTTGTTTCTTCATTGGCTCTGTAATAGGCTCTGTTGTATGTTCTTGAGGACTCTGACTATTTAAGGAGAAATCCTGAAACTATCGATTTTCTGATTAAAGCTTTTAATAAGAAAACTTTTATTTGTTTCCATTCAGAGAGTTGAGATTATTTCCCAAAAGTCTGATGACCTTCACTAGTAAATGTGGTTTAGGAACTATGGTGGAATGTTTGCTGAAGGTCAAAGATCTTGCACAACTGGACATTGTCTAGTTCCCACATTTGCACAGTAGAGATCATAATAGTGTGGTCTAAATGGACAGAACAGAACTTTCTGTAATTGTTGAATTTTAGACTGAATTCCTCATAAAGACTTGTTTGCTGCTTTTTAAAAAAACAAACTGGGTAAAAATGTGTTTGCAAACCCTTGGCCATAAATTCCTTGGGAAAAAGGGATTCTGAGAGAAGTTATTTGCGAAGTTACTTTATTAGTAAACGACAAGGGGAATGAGTCAAACACAGAGCCATAAAGATTTACAACTTCAAACAGTCCTATCTTATAAATTAATAAAGTGAGACCCACAGAAATGATGCAAGAGAATACATTAGAAGCAGAAGCCTCAGTGAGCCAGGCTGGTATCATACTATATCTGGCTATATAAGCAGCACACTAGGGTCTTAACACCAGCTCTGAGACAAAGGGCATGAACTGTTACCCTTCTGAGGGAAACTTAGTTGTGAGCCCCTGTACAAATGAAAAGAAAGTTAAACACTTCAAATATACAATGGCACAAGATAAACATTACCATTTCAAAAGGTACAAATAGGGGGACGGAAAGGAGTGAGACCAAAGCAACTACAAAATCCATCAGGGAAAACATTAAATCCTCTAGTCCATCTCCAGAATCCAAGGAAATCTGTGACAAGATGTGAACTCCAAAGGGCTTGGGTGACTCTGCCCCTATGGCACCACCAGTGGTTGTAGCCTTCGTGGCTTCTCTCTTGGACTGGTTTTGCTCATTTCTGTGACTTTCCTCAGATGATCTGTATTCCCAGCTTCTCCAAACTTCTGAGGTCTCCACTTCAACTTTGTCTTCACACTCATGCCTTCACATACTACCTTCTCAGGAGCACACTGCCTGACCTCCCAGGGCTTCTTCTGAAATCTGGATGGAAGCCTTCCTGACCTCACAACCCTTGCATTCTGCATGTACCTAAAATCAGCACCATGAGGATGATGCCAAAGTCTGCTGCCAGCTAGATGGTAGCCAGTCTTCCTTCTTTCTTGGCTGTAAAGGTCAAGTGCCTGGACTGCTGAGCACTATGAAGCAAATCCTGAGGAACAACTTCCCTAGGTTACTACCATTCTGGAACATGGTGCTCTGGGGCTTTCTTCCCAAAGAAGTCTTTCACCTTTGTAAGTTTGAGGCTGCAAAGGCTAGAGTACTGGTGGTTCTTGTGATGTTCTCAGGCCATCTTTTCTATTGTCCTGTTCTTTCTCACCAACCAAGTTCTCCTCTGCTCCATCCTTACAGTCTGCAACTTTACGAGAGCTTCCTTCCTAGCCAAACTCAAAATGTTTTAAATCATTCTGCTGGGCTCTTTGCTCTTGATTCTCAACTTAGATCTGGCTAAAAGGCTCCAACAGTAGCCATGCCACAGCCTCAATCTTAGACTGCCTTGAAATTTCTTCTGCCAGATTAATCAGTCTTTAAGATTTAATCTTAGTCTCAGGCAAAGTCTCTGGACAAGAACAAAATGTAGACAAATTTCCTGCCAAAGCATAACATACATGGTCTAGAGTCCAATAGCCAGTGCAGTCTTTCTTCGCAACAGAATCCTCCTGAGCCGTGGTTTTACTGGCAGCATTTCTATCAGCATTCTGGTCTTCTGAACTCCAAACAGAATCTCCCATCAAGTTTAGCTTACAGCATTCCAGGGCTTCTTCTTCAGCCTGAATCTCCAAAACTTCCCAAACTCTTCCCACAAGCCAGTATCAGAGGCTTCTGAACCACATTTCCAGGTTGTATCACAGAAATGATCCTGCTTTTCTGGTACCAAAATTTGTCTTAGTTGTTTTTCTCATTGCTGAGACAAAATACCTGATACCCACAAGTTAAAGGAGGAAAGGTTTATTTCACCTCACAGTTTATGAGGTTTCATTTCACAGTTGGCTGGCTCCAATGCAGGTGTGCATGGCACAGTGATATAGCAGAAGACAAACAGTCCATGGCAAGGCAGGAAGAAAGCAGCAAGTGGTAGCAGTAGAAGCAGCAATGAAGCAAGCCTCCCTTTCCCTTTTTTTCCATCCAGGCTACAAGCCTTTTGGGTGGGGGCACCCACACCCAGAGTGGGGCTTCTCTCTTCAGTAAATCCATTCAGCCACACCCAGAACTATACTAATTCCAATCAGTGGAACTGAGAACCACACACCCTTAATCTGTATCACACACACTATATCCACCTACCTCCTAAAAGCCTCACCTACAAGCACATGAGGCTTTAGGGGGACATCTAGATACAAGCCATCACAGGGACCCCAACATATCAGCTACAGCATTAAATGAACCTGGTTACTCCTTTGGGGAAGGCTTTTGCTCTTTCCTAGCATTTACTGGACCCCCCTCCTGTGGCCAGACTATTCTAGGTTCTTTACTTCTTTGATCTCTAACCTTCCCAATATCCTTTCATGGTAGTATTATTATCTTCACTTTACAGATGGGAAAACTGAGTCCCAACACCATTAAGGAACTTGTTTAAGGTTGCATAGATAGAAAGAGACCAAATTGGGATCAAAACCTTGGTGAGTGGAAGCACAAACCTAAGCTCTTTCCGTAACACACAGTGGGCTTCAGTGTGGCTCCTGGTGGGAGTGCTGGTTTCCTGTGCAAACATCTCCTCTAGTCCCACTGCCATATTTGGCCAGGTGCCTGGCACCTGTGAGCATGGAGCCAGACTAGACTCTGTGGGCCTCATCAGAGGGCTGGGATGGGTGGGCATATCACTCCCAGATGTGTGAATAAATGTTTGATTGGCCTTAGATTACTATTGGGTGGAGTTCACTCTGGGAAGAACACTTAATGGCTGAATAAACATTGGGAGCATCTTAGAAAGGCTGCCCAGTCCAGTGGTTTGACACTGGTTTTGGCTCTTTGGAGAGGCGCCACTGAAAGCGAGCCTTGACCACTGGTGCACTACAGAGAGTCCTTGCCTTCTTAGCCTCTTACTGTCCTACTTTCCTTGGAGGTGAACTGAGGACAAACCAACCTTGTTATTTCTGCTGAATTTTTCTTCTCCAAGCTGGGAAAACAGGCAGGAGATGCCTTTGAAATGCTGAATAAAATAAACTAGATCCAGCCAAAAGGGAAGAGGTTACTTCAGAATCTCCACCTAGGAAGGCAATAGAGACACACAAACTTGGGCAGAGATAGAGGAAATCATTTCTGTTTTCTACTCTTGGAGGCTCATGGAGCTGGTCCATTAGCAGAGCTGTTTCTTTTTATCATGTTGAGGACTGGGGTGAAGGCTTTGAGGAGCCACAATCTGGTAATTTATTCTCAGAGTCCCTTTCCCTGGCTAGGGCTTCACTTGGGATCTTAGAAGGACATGACTGCTATGACTCTGAGCCCACATAGTCGGTGTGCAGTGGTGAATGCTGCTGGGTTGTTGCTGGAGATAATGTGGACAAGAAGAGTGTTCCCAATGGGCAAAATAAGCCCATGCCATGGAGGAAGTTGAAGAAGCTCTGTTGTGAATTACTCAAACTTAATGCTACAGTATGAACATCGGGAACTGATTCATAGTATTTGTCATTATTCCATGTAAAGATCTAATCTATGAACATTTGAAAAATTTCAGGAGATCTCAAAACTAGCCCAGAAGAATGCTTTTGATATAAATTTTCCTTAACTTTGCATACGAAATTAATTTTCTGTGATTGAACTAGGCATTTGGAAATTCAAAGTGGTGGTGGGATGATCACATCCCCTTGTGTCTTTCAAAAAGTAATGAGCAAGAGACAAGAAGGTAAGACCATCTGTGATGGACATATGGGAATCCATTTTTTTCTAGAAGTATCCCAAAGAGGAGCATCTCTGGAGCTTGGAGAGCTGCATCATTGATTTTTAAAAATCTCCTTTTCTATTCTCTGTTGATCTATACCCAAATAAAATAATCACGCTTTAATAAATTATTTCTCACATGGTATCTTAGAGAGAACACTGTCGTTACTGTCAGCTGAAAAATTACTGACAGACATAAGGGATATGTTGCTCTAAGTAGCCTGGAAAAACGTCTAAACAGTTTGGCGATTTAGTGTGATTGAGCAGTGTAAGAATCAGCAGTAAAGTGGAAGCTCTGAGTTTAGTCGTTTCTCTAATGTTCGTTAATGAGGAATAGGGACTAGCTTACTTTTAGCAAGTAGAGTTAGGATCTAGATAATTTATATTTTATCATAATTTATCATAATAATGTATCCCTGAATAAGAGTGACATTCCTTTCTTCAACAGTGTGCCGGTATAGGCCATTTTTATTGTGTGAATATTTGATAGGATAAGGAAAAATTGCATTAAAATAAGTATCAAAGACTTCTGGGACAGTAAAAATCAGATATGTATGGGAACTACAGTAACTTCTTTCTCATCCTTCAATAGTTCAACTTAAATAACTTTAAATAACAACTTCCATGCCAGGAGACCATCCTTAACCTCTCTAAAATATTAGTCTCATTTCTTATAATTTTATAGCCCCTGGAACTTTTCTTCACAATGTCAATCACAATTATAGTTCCACAGTTGCTCTGTAATTATTTGTTTGGTATCTTTTCTCCCACAAAGACAGGAGTCCCTTTGTGTTGTCTTCACTTCTGTTTTCAGCTTCTAAAGCTATGTCTGGCATAGTAGGAATTACATTTTGTTTTTAAATATTCTTATGATTATTCTTTAAATATTATGAATGTTTGAGGTGTTCAGAGAGATACATTGATCTGATAAATTTAATATTTTTCAAAACCTAGAATATTTCCCTATATGAATTCTGAAATTAAGGATACACATTTTTTCTGAAGATAATTCTGGTGCCACATGATAGTGACTATTTACAGATGTTTTGCAACATAAAGCAACTCAATTATACTGAATTCATGTTTTGGGAGGGGAAAATTATGACATTAAAATTATATTCCTTTTCTCATCTGTCAACAAGTCTCTATACTTCCTCATAATGAAGATTTATGAAGATACCATTAGGGAGAATTACCAGAGGTATAGAAACTGAAGAAAGACAGTCACCGCATCTACTTTATGAATCATAACTGGAGTCCTTACTATAGTTCAAAGAGTAGGACATTTCCATGGTCCTGTTTTTCTGTACGTGAGGATGTTGGCTCTTAACAGGGGTACCAGATCTATACAGTGAAATTATTTATTAAGATCTTTCAAACTTTTTTCCTTTTAATTTAAGGAGAATGTTTCAAGATAAATCTCAAAGAAAAACATAAGTCAACAAGGAAGAGAGTCATAAAATTGACAAATTAAATAAAAATGTGATTTCTCTCCCTGTTCTCCCCCAGAACATTAAAAATAAGGTTTTTAAGGCAAGTTGGTAAAATTGGGTGAGGGTGCAAACTTTGACCTTCCATGTCTGGTCTGAGACTAACTTGATGTTTACTCAAAAAGCGTTTCTAATTCTGCAGGGTCAACCTTCAACTACCAATATTTCTCACCTTGTATAACATCCATTTTGTTATTTGTTATAACTTGCATTTGCTTGAAAACTTAAACTTAAATTAGGTTGAACCCAAAGACAGTGTTTCTAAAGACTCGAAACTTGCTAGATTTGCTTGACAGATTTGTAATTTAAAGAGCTGCCAACTCTACAGAGGCAATGTTTGCTGATTCCTCTCTCAGCAATCAAGGAAAGCTGCTTTACAAGGAACAGAGAAGCCATGCTTACCCCAAAACCAGTCTCATTCTTAGACCTGAGCAAGGCCTGTGCCTATTTTCTCCAAGGGCTTTCAGGATTATCACTGCTTAAAGACAAGTGACACTACTAAGTGATATCTTGGTAGTGTCTACTTGGTACATTGACATCACAGTCTCACAAGTCAGTTTTAAGCTTCTAAGATAAGGAAAGGACATACTTTGCATGAGACCACTCTTACCACTCTGCTCATAGGTCCCTCTCAGCCTTCCTGTTGGGGGTGTGTGTTGGTGGTGGTGTGGGGAAGGTAGAGGAGTGACCAACATTGAAAGTGATCATTTTGCAGGAATGCAGACAGTATAGCCTGAAGAGTGCAGAAAATATAGTTAGATGACGAATTGTTTGGCATTTATTCTATAAAATTCCACAGAGTAAATATAACATGACCAGAAAACAAATTATTACCACATTTTGTTATATACTCTGAGTAATACTTGTGTTTGTGATCATCATTTAAGAACCAAGTAACAGCCTTGAAAAGAGATACGGGATACCAGTATTCACATAGGTTAGGCAGCATCAGAGTTCTGATGCAATTAGCATCAAATATGTGCAGAGACAAGATCTACAATGCTTCAGTACAAACAGGCTTTGAATAGTCATGACCTTGGGAGGAAATGTGCCATAAGGTCATAATGGACCACAAAGAGATAGTATCTGGACTTGAACAGGCAGAAATGGTACCTGGACATCATGTGAGTGTTCAGATTGGACAATAAATAAATATATAAGTAACTTTTGAAGCCAATAATATATATGTGTTTATTGATAAATTATTGTATCTCACATAGGACCATGATTTTACAATAATTTTTATGGAGGTTAAATTCATATATCATAAAACTAATGATTTTAAAGAGTGCAATTCAGTAACATTTAGTATACTCATGATGTGTTGCAAACATCACTTCTATCTAGTTTCAAAACATTTTTATCATTTCAAAAGAAAATCCTGTACCAAGTAGTCACTCCCATTTTGCTCTTCCCCTGGTCCATAGCAAATACTACTCTGCTTTCTTTTTCTATGAACTAACCTGTTCTGGATCTTGTATACAAATGAAATCATGTGATATGTGACCTTTGTGTCTGGCTTTTTTACTTTACATAATGTTTTCAAGCTTCAGCTGTGTAAGGCGTGGATCGATACTCTACTACTTTTTAAAGCTGAGTAATAGTTCCTTGTATGGATATACATTTTGCTTATGCATTCATTAGTTGATGGAAATTTGGGTGGTTTCCACCTTCTGGCTATTATGAATATTGCTTCTCTGAACATTGTTATACATGTTTTCATATGAATGTTCATTTTTAATTCTTTTGAGCATATACTTGGGAGTAGAATTTTGGGGTCATATGGTAAATCTATGTTAAATGAACTATATTAAATCAGACTATTTTTCAAACAACTATGCCATTTTTACATTCCTATCAGCAGTGAATGAGGGTTTCAATTTCTTTACATTCTTACCAACACTTGTTTTCCATTATTTTTCATTATAGTTATCCTAGCGGGTGCAAAATATTGTCTCATTGTGGTTTTGATTTACTGTAATCTATTTTTTTTTTTTTTGGTACCAGGGATTGAACTCAGGTCCTTGTGCTTGTGCAGCAGGTGGCGAAACCACTGAGCTAAATCCCCAGCCCTACTGTAATCTATTTTTAATCAAATCTTTTATTTAGAAATGGCTCAGTTAAGAAACATTTATACAAGGTCTTACATATCATCTAGGAATCATCTAGGAATCCAAGGAGAACTAATGAGGGATAGGTATGCCCTTCTTCATGCCTTGAAATCCTTAGCTTGAGAGTAATTCATTTGTTTGATAATATAGGTAGGAATATTAAATATACATGACCTATTTTGAAAGTACACTTTGAAACACAGAGGTTGTTAGAAATGCAGAATCTCAGGGTTTCACCTCAAACCTCCTCAATCTGAATTTGCATTTGAATGATATCCTGACCTAGGTAATCCCTAGGCACATTTAAGGTTGAGATGTAGTAAGCATTTTGTTTCCTGTCTTACTGTGAAGTCCATGCCAGAAACTACTTACAGGTGCAGCAGATAGAGTTGAGCTTAATAAGATCCAGGTGTTGTATAGAGCACTAGCATAATGGTACTCAAACATGACTGATGCTGGGAAGCGTGGAGCTTGAAAATACTTGAATACCTGGGTCCCATTCCCTGGAGATTCTGGTTTAACTGGTCATGAGTGGAGCCCTTGTCTCAGGGCTTTTAAAAACTCCCCAGGTAATCCTAATGAACAGCCAAGTTTTAGAACTGTGTGAATAACATTAACTGAGCTAATCTAGAAAGAATTCATCAAGTTGGTGATTCTTAAAGCAATGTGTAGAAAGAGCAAGATTTTTCCATGAGGGCAGAGAGGCAGAGGAGTGGCCAGCATTGCTAGAATAGAGCAGAGAGCAGAAGCTGGGGCTTGGAGTAAAAAGAATTCATTGGTAGAAAGCCTTGAAGGGCTGACTAGAAGAATGTGTGTGTGTGTGTGTGTGTCTGAGGATATAACCCAGGACCTTTGCCTAGAGCTACAACACACCACTTCTTCCTTCCTTTCTTTTCTTTTCTTTCTTTCTTTCTTTCTTTCTTTCTTTCTTTCTTTCTTTCTTTCTTTCTTTCTTCCTTTCTTCCTTTCTT
>NW_004624748.1:3715470-3771369 GCF_000247695.1 Heterocephalus glaber | reverse complement strand
ATGGCAGACAGCGGAATGGGGTCTCAGAAGGAGTTTGGTGTTGGGTCCGGGAGGGCAAAGGTTGGCCTATGGCCTTATTTGATGGAACCCCAGTCATCCTTTGGCCCTACCAAGATTTACTGGCCCCAGTAAGAATTGTTCTTGTGCTAATCCAAGGTCCTTGGAGTTGAATGTAGAAACCCCCAGCCTCTGGTCTCCTGCTTCCCAACAGTTAAATAAAGACAGACCTGAAGTTTGGTCTCCAGCCAGGGCTCTTGACCAGAGGAGAATTGGAACAACACCCACAGAAGGCCAGAAAACTGGGGTTTTGTTCAAGCTTCGTCCCTCATGATAGGCAGACCAACTGTGACTGCCAGGCCACCTCTATGCCTCAGTTTCCCACTCTGAAACCATGATTCTAATCAGATATTCTTGCTTTGAAGGCCCAAATAATGAGCCAGGTGTGGTGGTGCATGCCTATCTGTAATCCCAGCCCTTGGGAGGCTGAGGCAGAGGATCACTGGGAGTTCAAGGCCACATACTGATGGTCAGCAGATGTTTGTAGATTGTTCTATAGATAGTGGTGTCCTGGAACATCAGTTTCGAACAAAGAGTTGAGTAATTTACTTTGGGACCTTATGGCTGATACAGATCTTATCTAGTGCCCCGGAACTAACAAGCATCTTTATCTATTTACTCACATTCAATCACAGTTGGGGCTAGGGGAGCTTTATGATTACAGAGTTATGCAGTCCCACACCTTCCTTCCCTCCCTCCTTCATTTTCATCCTTATTTACACTTTTGGTTTCTCATACTAGAGAAACTATTCAGTATTTACACATATGTGTCCTATTTATTTCACTTAAGAGTATGGCCTCAATATGCATCCATTTAGCTATAAATGACTCTAGTTTTTCTCTCGTTATGGCTGAGTATTACTTCATTTTATTAAAAAAAAAAATGTTCTTTATCCAGTTTCCAGTTGATGGGCACTTGGGCTGTTTCCAAACCTTAGCTATTACAAATTGTGCCACTATAAACATGGGTGCACATATATCGCTTTGGTATGATTCTTTTAATTCTTTTGGGAAGATACCCAGTAGGGGAATAGCTGGGTCAAATGGGATTTTTAGTCCTAGTTCTTTGAGTTATTTCCATACGGATTTCCACAGTGGTTGCACCAGTCTGCACTCCCACCAACAATGGAGAAGGGTTCCTTTCTCTCCACACCCCCACCAGCATTTGTTATTGGTTGATTTCTGAAACTTTCTTGTAATGTTGCTAAGAGTCCAGGCTAGAATTGAACTTACTTAGCATTGTCCTGCCTCAGCCTCCAGAGCGCTGGGATTACAGTTAACTAGAATTTTAATGTTGTGCAAAAGGCAATCAGGAGCTGTTGTAGGATCATTAAAATGGGACAGGTGACTTTCACATTGACTGTGAATGCTAAGGACAGGGAAGTAATTAGTTTTAATACAGGGGATGACTTAGGACTTTGCCAATCAGATTGAAAATAAAGAGGTGAAAGACCAGGATAAACAAGGTTCTCTCTAGGTTTAGGTAAGTAGTTATAACTCATTAGTTCATTTCCTAAGAAAAATTCCTAACTGCTAATTCAAGAAAGGATTGAGTATTGCAAACATCATAAAAAATAATTCTGTACATGTTTGATTTAGGAAATAGTCTTTGTCTGTAACAGTTATCTGTTGCTGATAATCACTCTTCTGAGTCATTACTATTCAACAATTTTCTTCATTTGACAAATATTAAGCATGTGCTTAGTATGTTACAGAGGAGATTAGAGAACCAGAAGTACTTTGGACTCAGTGGTTTTCAATGGGGCAGTCCCCTTTAGGGTGGCTTTTAGAATAGGGTGTTTCTGATTGTTGTAGCAATTATGGTGAACTAGTGGCTCATGGTAGAAGCCAGGGATGTTAGATGACCTGTTATACCCAGTACAGTCCTGCACAATGAAGAATGGTCTCATACGCTGCACAATTTCCCAAAGTTCAAACATTCACATTCACGTAGGTAGAAACCCTACTCATATGGTTCTGAGCTTACAACCTAACTCAAATATATATAATTATCTAAACTTGGAACCTAAACTCAAATATATGTGTACACATACATACACACACACATGCTCACACACACACACCTATGCTCACACACACACCTTCACAGTTTTAATTTGCATAAGACTTATCCACGAATTGTCCAACTGTACATATTGAGGGAAAATAATGCCTTGTTTCATTCAGCACCTTACCAAGAACTGTTCAGTATTTTTCTATAATTTTAATAGTTTTTAATGTAATACAAGTAGTATCCATAAAATATAAAAACACTCTTCTATGAAAAAATAAAACAAAATTTCATAACAAAATAATTAGAGAATAATAATGGTTAATATACCATGTGTCATGATCTTAAAAGAATAATGATGTCACTGGTGGAAATGTTAAACCTGGCCTTTGAAACAACAAATTTATGTTGTTCTAAGTCACATGGTTTATAATTATTTGATCACAAATAGCCCTACAACCTAATGTAGCACACAATAAGTGTTTGTAGAGTACCAAATGAATGAATTGTGGCATCAGTTACTCAACATGGTTGCACAGGGAAGGTCTCTCAGAAGTGCTTACCTCTTTCTCTTGACTTCCCAATAGTGTGAGGTTATTTATCTAGGGAGCAAAATATTTTTTTTCCAAGGTTATTGGCAAATTCTACTTAGAGGATAAACTTTTTTATTTACACTAATTTGATTGTAAAGAAACTAAAAGAATGTGATCAGAAAGATATCAGGGTGAAATAGTTACATAATAGTAACTATGACCTGAAAATTTACTATGTTCCAAACACTGTTTTAGCACTTTACACATTTTAACTCATATAATCTTGGCTGTAACTCTCTGAAATAGATACTATTGTTATAATCAACTTCCAGATAAGATACTAAAGCACAGAGAAGTAAAAGACTTTCCCAAGCCTAGGAAGCAAAGAAGTGATAGAGCAGGAATTTCAATGTACGTGTTTAGCACTATATCCTAGACCACTGGTTTTCTGTTCATAGTAAGACTAGAACATTTTAAAATTTGCTTTGTGAGACCAAGAGGGAGGAGTTCAAGAGTTTAAGAGGGGAAAGAAATAGAGAAGATGAAAACAGGGAGGAGGGAGGGAGGAGGGAGCAGAAGCAGAAGCAGAAGAGGAAGAGGAAGAGGAGGTGGAGAAGAGGAAAGGAAAGAAGCAAAAAATAGTGTGGGAATCATTCTGGCAGTGAGAATGAGGAATTTTAAGGACAGGATATCTAATTTTAAATTATTTTCATGGTGTTTTGCATGTCAATTGCTTCCTTGGCTTCATGCTCCCAGTCTTTGCCTGTTCTTGCTGCTATAACAAAATGCCTTAGACTGGGTAATGTACAAACAATAGAAATTTTGTAGAACCACGTTTTTACAACTTTGTCAGTATGCTAAAATCTACTGAATCATATATTTTGTAATGTGTATAGTATGCAAATTTTAGTTCCATAAAGATTTTATTTTAAAAAGAAAGAAATTTGTTCCTGTAGTTCTGAAGTCCAAGATCAAAGTACCTGAAGATTTAGTGTCTAGTAAAAGTTTGCTCTCTGCTTCCAAGATGGCACCTTGTGGTTGCCTCCTCTAGAAAGGACAAATGCTGTGTCCTTACATGGTGGAAGGCAAAGGGGTAAAAGCAGGGTGGGCACTAATTTCCCTGAGCCCTTTTATAAACTGCTAATCTCATTCGTGTGTGTAGAGCCCTTGCCTTCTAAAGTCTCCACTTCTTAATACTATCCCAATGCAGTCTTAGGTTCCAACATATGAACTTGGGGTAGGGGGACATACCTTCAAACCATAGCAAGCTCCAAAGTTTAGTAAAAATCTACTGGGTAGAATGTCCAGTGTAGGATCATGTGGTGTAGAAAAGATATGACACACCCATCAAAAAATAGGTGAGAGAAAAGGAATAGAGAAGCTGGAATTATTGGAGATGACCCTGAGAACCCAAACTTCCCTACTCCCTGAAACTCCAGAGCTATTGGAGCATGTGGTTTTCCTAGAAGCCAAATTACTAATTAATGAACAAAGTGCTATAACCTCCTGGAAAACTTTGGGATTCTGATGGATGGAAATAGCGTGTACCTACTTGGAAGGGCCAGAGCAAAGCTAGCTTCTGAGAGAGGACACACATTTGGTATGACAACTGGGTTTGGGGAGGAAATATACGATATAGGCAGAGGATAGGGACTCAGGAAAGAAATATTAAGCTAAGCCCTTTATGTGCTTCAGAGAACAAAGCTGGTGTTTGCTTGTGACTTTTTTATTCTACTATTTTATGATTAAAAATTGCTAATGGCTTGAATGATTTGAATGTGTTCCCCAAAGTTTTGTGGTTTGGAAGCTTGGTCCCCAGTGTTGGGAGGTGATGGGACTTATTGGAGGCAGAACTGGAGGTTCTGCCCTCAGAAGGAATTTAATGCTGATCTGTAGGAGAAAGTTTATTCCCTCGAGAGTAGGCTGTTGTAAAATAAAGACCCTCACCCCTGAATTTTCCTCTGGCTGCCTGTCTCCCCATGTAATTTCTCTCTCCCACCATGGTAACCTGTATCATATTGTGATCAGCCAAGAGGGCCCTTCCCAGGGGCCAAACCAATGGGGTTACCTGATCTTGGATTTCCAGGCTCCTGAACAGTAATCTAAATAAATTTCTTTTCATTGTATATTACCTAACCTTGGGCATTTTGTTGTAACAATGGGAAATGGAACAATAG
This sequence comes from Heterocephalus glaber, assembly GCF_000247695.1. Next base: position 3,766,591 of record NW_004624748.1, on the reverse strand, counting down.
AAAGTCTTATTCATTTTTAAATTTTATTATTTATATCAAGTGTTTGCTAAATCTAGAAAAAGAGCTAGGTTTTCCATGAGCACACATCATCAGAATCTGATGTGGTTTTGCTTCCACACAGTGTGACTCTTTCTTAGCAGAGCATTCGTTTCTACTTTTAGCCACAGAGCACTTCATCCCACAGATGTCTTGAGTATGCATCAGCTTTGTCAGCAGAGATCCCTAAGAGAGAATTGCTCTTCTGGGATGCCAAGCAGGGATTTTCTTCTTTAAACTCCCCTTTCATTTAAGTGCTGGCAACATGGTTATAACAAGGAACATATTTCAAAACCATTTTCTCCATCCCTATCTATTTCTGCAATCTTTATTTCAGTAAATAAAACTCAGGGTCCAAGTCATCTTTTTCCCAGGACAGTTTTACCTCTCACACAATAGTGTGTTTTTGAAGTACTAAATCAGGGGGTTGTTGGGGGTACCCTCCAAGCACAGAGCAGTATGAGTGTGAAGCAAACATTTTCTTTACAGGAACTTTCATCTATGTCTTTCCACAGACATACCAGATGAAAAGTCCAGAATGTTGCTTTTTTTTTTTTTTTTTTTTTTTCAGACTGCAGGGTTTCTGACATCTGGAAAACGTAGTTTGCTATTTGGACCTTCCAGCAAAATTCTCCTTCAATTGGATTCACATAAGACTATACTGTTTGCTTATAGTTTGCATGATAGCAACACCTCTCCTTCTCCTTGGCACTGGTAGAAGCTATTTGAATAAAAATGAAAGCCCTTGAAAAAGCATTAGGGAAATTGTCACTCTCCTGCTGTTAAGTGTGTAAGACTGTCACTTGGTTCCTGACCAGAACTGAAAAATCTCTCAGCTTACCTGGTTCATCTCAGCCCCCAGAACTGGGATGTGAACTCTGGATTTTAAACATTGACATCTTAAATATTTAGTCCCTGGGTACTAAATAGTGAAGATGCTTCCCCCAACTCCTCCCCAACTCAGCCTCCTTGAACACAGGGAAATGAGATCTGCAGAGCAAGATAATGCAGGATGCATTGCTCTTTTTGACCTTTAAGAGCCTGAGTGATGCAGATCAATTACCAACCCTAGTCATAATTGCAGGCCATTCTTCATTTCCCTTTGCTTAGGAAGAGTTTCTTGTAGAAGAGGATTTTGTTAATCTGAAGGAGGTACAGCATGAGAATGGAAAAGAGAGTGAGAGGAAACAGGAGAGAAAAATCATCCAGATGAAAAATGAACAAGATTTATGAAGGCAACCCATCCCTTGCTGGCTGAGCACTACCCCTCCCTGAGATGTATTTTCCAGCTCCTTAGATGGACTGGTTTTAAATGAGGCAAACTAGCAGGCTGCCATCACTTTCTTTGAGAGACTGTCAACAGATTAATAGATCTTCCCAATATACTAATTCTCCTCAAATTGAGCCTATATTTTCCATCACATCACTGAATTTATGTTTCCCTTGGAGTAGCCTAAGCCTTTGTTTATGCCTTTTGAATGCTTGTTTCATATCCACCATGCTCATGTTTCCTTTTTGCCGTGTGATCACTTGGCCAGGTTATACAGGTTTAAGCCTTCAGAGTAAGTTTCCTTCCAATTCATAATTATTTTCATGCTGCTCTGCAAATTTCCTCTGCATATTGTCATTTTCTGTGCTTGGTACTCTATGCTAGAAAGGGATGAGGGTAATTGGGCTGTGCTTGGACCTTGGTACAAGGTATTTTCATCTATGTCTTTTCACAAACATACCAGATGAAAAGTCCAGAATGCTGGGATTTTTTTCCTTTTTTTGCACATAGACTTTGGACTTTCTGACATCTGGTATTGGGGTCTATAGTTCCTTTCTGGCTCCCACTGTTACCTCTTGGACTGTAAAACTTCTCATTGGTGACAAGAATAATTTTTGTCTTTTCCCTTAATTACTTCATACTATATTAGCCCTTATACCCAAGTCTGGGGGCTTTATTGATCTCATTCCCATAGTCATCTCCCAGTATGTCTCACAACACTTTTGGATGTGAGGACAAAGATTCAGGGCATACAGAAGAGAGAGGAGAACTCTTTTGAATCTCCCAACAGGGGAAGGAGTGTGAAGAAATACAAGTTGACAATAGAATATGTACAGAACTTAGCATAGGTAGCATGAGAATTTGAACTCCTGCAGCAAAAGCATTAACTAGATGGGATGTTTGCATAATCATAGGGTCTTAAGAAGTGCCCATAGGATTACTTCTTTGTATCACTTTCAGTTCATTCTTGATTTGCTCTAAAGAACATGCAAAGAGTTCTCTCATGGTACTTTGTCCTTGATTTCTTTCTTTCAAGGATCTCAGGGGTTTTGTGTTATTTTTCTCCCATCTGTGCTTATAAACAAATATTTTTTAAAAATTCATCTGTGTCTTTTGGTTTTATAGAAAGGTCTTGAGAAAACCTGAAAACCATTAGGACTTCGAAAGGCGGCTTGATTAAGATACCACAATCCCCCTCCTTCATTTAAGAAGAAAAGCTCTTCAAAGTCCTATAGCTATGAAGAACATATTTTTAGTTTCCTTGTGGTTGCTTTAATGTCTGACCTTTCTTTGACATTGCATTTGAGAAAGGCAGGGGATATCTCCTGAGATAAAATATTTGATCTACCATGTTCAGCCTATGCCAAGTCTGGAATAGTTGCCCCTGATTCATCTCGATAAAGTGAAATGCTTGTCTTTGCTCACTCACACCCCTTGAATGGAGCTTCTCTCTAACCTTTTGGTGCTCCCTTCCCCTAGTTAACAGGAAAAAAAAAAAGTTCACAGTAAAATAGCTCCAACACCAAGAAACTCAGCAGTCCTGACCAGGATTGGCCTTTCCCTCCCCTAGGCTGCTTGTTTACCTTCTCTTTGCTCTTGGTTGTTAATGACATATGCATGCAGCTCAGTCTGGGTTCTGCTCTTTAGAAGGCTCTGCTGAGCTACCCTCTGTCTGCATCTCTTCCCCACCAGTTTCTAAGCCTGGTGGCATTCTGAGCCTGCTCTCCTCTTTACACACTGCTCCTTGATGGCTGCCCAAACATCCCCAGCCTTCCCAGGGCTGTATGAAGTCTGATGCATGGCATCAAGGAGCCATGTGGGCTATGCAGGCTGAACATGAAAGTGAAGGCTGATGTTGGATGCTACTGGAGAAAGAAAGAGTAGGATGATAAGGATGTTACTCAACTTTGTATTAATATAACAAATATCTGACATAACTGACTTAGAAAAAGTTTATCTTGGATCACAGTTTTGGAGATTTCAGTCCATGATTGCTTGGTCTCCTTGCTCACCTCAGGGCCAGGACACAAAAGAGAGAAAGAGGAAGTGGCTGGAGTCCTACTCTCCCCTTTAAGGGCACACACCCAGTGATTAGAAGACCTCCCATGAGAGGCCCACCTCTTAAAGGTTCCATCACTTCCCAATAGCACCACAGTCTAAGAACAAAGTCTTTAACACATGGAGCTTTGCACAACGTGGAAGATACAAAGTATAGCACATGGATTATGGGCCAGGAACCAAGTGACTAGGTGTAGCTTTCCCTAAACCTCCATGTTCCACTGCAGAACTCCAAGGAATCTCTGAACATTCCACTGATACTCAGTCTTTGAGATGTATTTATCAAGCTTAGCAGTAAACACATTTAACAATTTAGCATTAAAATATCTCATCCCATACTAGGTGGGTCTCCACATAAACTATTTTGTCCTCAGCCTGGTAGAACAAGCGGGAGACAGACTTACTCGTGACTTCAGCTAAGTGCAGTCTGACTTTGCTGCTTGGAGTAAGAATTATCAGAAAGATGCTTTCTGTTGAATGGAAGGGAAATCTGGAGGCTGAGCTCCCCCAGCACAGCCTCCTCTGGATCCCTGGAGATTGTTCATCTTAGCATTTTCATCTTTAAGGGAATGTGGCCCTCTGGGGAAGGAGCTATAATGCTTCCAGAAGCCAGCAGGCTCAGGAGCTGGCATGGGCACCTCTTGCTTCCTAGTGGAGTATCAGTGAATGCACAAAGCTGACTGAGCAGCAGGGCCTGTTCCATTTATTACAACCATCATTGAGACTGAACTCACTGTGTCACCTTACACAAGTGTGGATCTTTCATGGAGAAACTTTCTCCATCTGAGCTCAATCATTCACATTGTATGATTTCCATAACAGTGTTTATCTCCAGTTTAAGTCACCTGGGCCCCTTGAAGAAAGGGTTAAATATCGTTGTGTTCTTTTCTCCAAGTGAGTAAAAAAGAAACATCCTCAGTATGGTGATGTCTCCTTTTAAAAAAATTCTCCAAATAATATTATTAAACATTTTCATGCTTGATGAAATAAACATTTCAAAGTAATATGGAAAAAATGATTTCATTTAAACACCTTTTAGCCAAAAAAACATATGCAGCTTGTTATTCAATGCAAGAGTGGAGATTTCTGCAGGGTCTGCCTAAACATCTGGAGCCTCAATTGACTTGGGACTCTGCTGGGGTAGAACCTAGCAAGCCGACAGGTCTGTGTGTCCTGGTGGGCCCCTGGAGTGCAGGCAGGGCAGCTGAGCAGGGAACTGACAGAGTGGTGCATGTGAACTGACATGTAAACCTCCGCAGAAGCAGCCTGAAAGCCAGGTGCAGCATCTCAAGTCTCCAGGTGTCTGAATGTGGCCTGACTGATGACTAACATGCTCATTTTTGTGTTCGGGCTACCCACAGATTTAGGACCATAAGGAACTGTCAAAGAAGAGGACCCTTTTCTCTCTTCCATTCTTGGTTTATTTGCGTCAGGAAATCTCATCATAGGTAAGCAGTCTGCCACAAAGACCTTAGCCTTTACTACATTCCTTTGCAAATAAACAAGAAAAAGCAAAAATGCAAACTCCTTCTAGCTACCTTAGATAGGCTGTGTGAGAAAAACTTCTGCATTCATTCACTAAATATTTATTGTGACTCTACTATATTGCAATCAGGGCACAAAGTGTGAACCAGCAAGGAGCAGAAGGGTTAGCTGAGATATAGTGGGGAGGGCAAGCAGAGATATGGCAAAGGAGTACTGGCCTCTAGCCCAGGTTTTATAGCATATTCAATCACTGAGGAACTGACTTGTGTCTCATCCAAAGCAATCATGTAGTTTGAGAGTGCTCAGTGCCTCCCTCACTGTATGACCTTGCTTTAATCAATAACAATAAGGCTCAACAAAATTTAACATGTTTCTTTTAAAAAACATTTACCAAGCTCTTACCAAGTCCTGTGCTAAACACTTTATAGATATTTGTTTATTCCACAGAACAACTCTGTGACACAGGTACCATTTTTCTTTCCATCTTATATAGACAGAAATCAAGGCACAGCAGTTAGGTCACATAGCTAATAAGCAGTGGAGCTGGAATTAAAACATGGTGGAGATGGGTGATCAACTAACTTGATTTGTGCAGGACTGTTGTGTGTCATTGAGAATTTCAGTGTTAAACTGGCAATAGTCCCAAGATAAATGGAGGTGTTTGGTCACCATACATGTATAGTTTCAAAGTCTATGTCTGTTCTGCTTAGTTCAAAAACTGCTATCTGGTACATGTTTCTGGTGAGTTAGAAGCAGAAGGATGACTGGGAAGTATGTGGCCTCTTGGGGTTCTGAAAGGCAGAGATTGTTTGGAGTAGACACAAACTGCATCACTCTTTCCCACATGGATTATTGTGAGCAGAGCATCTGAGCTGCTCTATTTTGTTTCTCTTGGTTATGAAACAAAGGGAAAAAAGACTTAAAAAATACAAATTGAATTGTTATGTGTCAGTTTTGATGAATTTGGAACTGTAGTTTCTAATATAGTTGTCACTCCATATCTATTTGGGATTGGTTCCAGGACCAAACTTGTTCAAATCCCTCATAATAAATTGGCATCATATTTTCATATAACCATATCCTTTAAATTATCTCTAGATTACTTATAATACCAAATATGACATAAATGTATGTAAATATTTCTTATATTGTATAGGGTGTAATGACATGTGAAAATGACTGCACATGTTCAGTAAAGACATGATTAGTATTTTTGAATATTTCTGTCTATGGTCGGTTGAATCCATGGATGCAGAACCTGAAGACATGGAGGACCAACTGTACTTGTGAGCAGAAGATGAGTCTGTCTGGAGCTAGACCTTGCTGAGGAGAGAAACCCATCTTTACCTTTTGCTTTGGACCTTAAATGTTCCCCAAAGTCTCATATGTTAAAGACTTGGTCACCGGCCTATGGCATTATTGAAAGTGGGACATGGGATCTAGTGGAAGGAAGTTAAGTTTCTGAGGAGCGTGTCCTTGAAGTGAACATTGGAACATGTCCCTTTCTCTGTCTCTCTCTCTCTCTCTCTCTGTCTTCCATAAGGTGAAAAGGTTTCCTCTGCCTTACACATCTGCCAACATGTTCTGCCCCACTATAGTCCAAAAGCAAATGGGCCAAGTGACCATGGCCTGAAATCTTTGAAACCATGAGTGAAACCAAATCTTTCTTCCTTTAACTTATCATTAGGTGCCTTGTGACAGAGATGGAAAACTGATACACATGCCTTTACTGCCCCTTCCTCTTCAGCTAATGCAAACGAATTGGCTGGAGAAGGGAAGAGTACATTCTCTACCCAGACTGCCTGTCCATGACAAGTGGATATGGCTACAATGGACCCCAGGCACAGACCCCTTGCTTTGCAGATTTCCTTGATATGGGAGCAGAAGCCCGGCCTAAGGGAGTCAGAGCACAGTAAAAGCTCAAATGTCCTGAGAATTATGTTTTAAAAAATAGTGATCTGGCCATAATTTACATTCACTTTCTGTATTTATAACCACCTACCTAGCCCTCTTTTTCAAAGATTTTTTTGGGCCATGGAACTCAGGCTTAGGGTGCCTTGAGGATGAATACTAGCCCTACCACTTGCTGCTATTTGCTTCTATCTGAAACTTGGTTTTCTCATCTCTAAAATAGGTATATTAATGCCTACCTCATTTGAGCAGCTATAATCTGGGCCATGTACCTAGTCTAGTGCCTGGTCCATAGGTGGACCTTAATGCTTGATGCTGTGAGGGCACTCAAGCATCTACATGAGGGTGAAGTCTGCTCATCTCCTTGCAATTACACAGCTTATTTAACAACTGAAAATGAAATTGTAAACATTATTTTTGTGCATAGTTAATATATTTATAGGAGAGATTCACTGGTATACAGGCAAAACATCTCCCTCCCATTTATAGATTGTAGATTCCTCCTAGTTCCTCTTTCCAGAAATAATACATGTAATCTTTACAGATCCATTTTCAGTCTACATAAATAAATGCATATATATTCTATATTCCCCCTTTTATGTGTTTTAAAACATTTGACAATATATCTTGGAGATTGTTTAATGCATAACTGTGTTTTTATTTATTCATAGTTGCATGGCATTCTATTGAATGGATATACATACCTACTGTCTCCTCTCTGAAATTCCTAAGATAAGAATTTAGGATTCATCTGTAAATCAAAAGTTTTGATTTATATGGTTGGGTGGATCTTCTCACAGTTCAGACCATAGAAATTTTTTAAAAAAATATATTCCATCACTGTATTTTGCACCAGTGAAAGTTGCTATTGTTAAGTACAGATACAAAAAATTGAAAACAAAACCCCTAGTCAAGTGCTGAATTTAAAATATTCAATATTTCTTATCAGTTCCCTAATTCTGCAAGGCTCTGTGTCACACAAGTAGCTGTTCACACAAAAGCTGTCCTTTTTTCTGTCCTCTTCCTTTTAAAAAATCAGAATAAATGATGCAAAAACAGAATAAAGAAACATAAGAGGAAAGTTGTTTGTGGAGAGAGAGAATACAAGAATACATACACAAATCTGTATACTCAGTAAGTCAAAAGTTTTCTTGAGTGTGTCAAAATCATTTGGTAGCAAATATGACTTGGGCTGGTATGAGTCAATTTACAGTTTTTGTTTCTCCTACTTATAAGAATATTCACAATTTCTCTGTAGGAATATTAATGGCTTTGATTTCTGAGTAATGCCCAAGAAGTCTCTGGCGTGCTGATGCACTATATTAGCTTTCTAAATTTCAAAATATTTTGACATACAAACCACATGAAACCCTGAGATTTCTAATAAAGAATTATGAGACTGTACCATAATTCATATAATTAGACCCCTGTTGACTAACACTTGGATTTTAAAAATATTTTTGCCTATTACATTGTTATAGTAAATAACTTTGTACACATTTTATTTCACACATGTAAAATACAGTCATGCTTCTCCTAATGATATCTCAGTCAACAACAGATCACATATATGACAGTGATCGCACAAGGTTATAATGAAGCTGAAAAATTCTTATCACCTAGTAAAGTTGTAGGCATTGTCATGTTGTAGTGCAACACATTCCTCATACCTTTGTGATATGCTCATGTAAATAAACCTACTGCACTACCAGTTGTATAAAAAGTATGACATATATGATTAGGTACTGTATGCAAAACATAATACTTGACAATAAACAATTAAGTTATCAGTTTATATATTTACTATACTATTAGCCAGTATTTTAGAGAGTATGCCTACTTATAAAATGTTTACTGTGAGTAATCTGTGTTATGCCTGGGATTACTGTGAGTAATCTGTGTTAATCTATATCTCGTGTTTACTAAGTCTCTTACTTACATCAAGAAGAAGTGTCCAGTGGCTGACCTATCCCACCCAGGTTTGTGTCAGTACATACCATGATATTCAGATACTCTTGAAATCACCTAATGTTGCATTTGTCAAACATATCCTGTAGTTGTGACATATGACTGTCCATAGAGATTGCTGGATGAAAAAATAAATGACTTAGGGCCGGGATTTGCCTCAGTAGTTTCGCCGCCTGCTGTGCAAGCGCAAGGACCCGAGTTCAGTCCTCAATACCAAAAAACAAAAAAAAGCAATCTTTGTTCCAAAAAATAAATGACTTTGTAATTTTGAATTTTTACTAAATTGGTTTCCATACAGGTTATACATCCTGTCATTTCCATCAGCACAGTTCCCCATCTTACCCCAACATTAATCTTTTTCATGTTTTCTAGTTGAGAGCAAGAATCTTTTCATACTAAGTTATGATGGCTTATACTAAGTTTGTTTTCTTAGTATTGTTTGTTCATCTATTTGGCTTATTTTCTGCATTGGATTGTTACTTTTCTTATTGATTTTGCAGAGATCGTCATATAAAAAGAAATGAGCCCTTTGTGATACAGTTTGTCATTTTTTCTAGTTCACTTTTGGTCTTTTGACTTTATTTGTAGTGGCTTTGACTATTGGGTTTATTTGTATATTCATTCTTTTATTTTTTTCCTCCAACAGCAACTTTGCTTTTATGTGTTTTTCTTCTGTATTTTGCACCACCTATTCTGAATTTTTAAAAGGAAGAGAAAGAAGAAAAGGGCACTGAGTGAACTCATGTGACTCAGAGCTTTGGAGAATCAGGAAATTGATGAAAAATATTGAATATTTTAAGTTTGGAATTTAAACTAAAGGCTTTATTTACAGTTTTTTGTATCTATTTATAACAATAGCAATGTTCACTGGTGCATAATACAATGACAGAATATATTTTTAAAAACAATTTTTGTAGTCTCCATCAGAAAGCAGAACTGTATAAAGATTCACCAGACCATGTCTGTTATCTGGCCCTGGTTTTTCTTTCTCAAAGCACACTTTGCTTTGTGCATGTGCTGTGTTCATGTGTTTTGCTTCTAAAAATGTTGCTAATGTTCCTTGTGCAAAAGCGGTTAAAGAGAAAACTTAACTGGTTGTCCATATATATTGTAAATGCATTAGGCATGGGAGATCACTTACTATATTTTCAAGGAAAAAATAGGTATCTAAATAAATATTTAAAGATTAGTCAGACTTCTGTTGAAATCACTGAATTAGCTCTGAACTATTCAAATAAAAACATAAAAACGAAAGTGTGGTTAACCATCTGGCATTTGGGCAATGTTGTTTTGTCTATTGTAGTAGAGATGTAAAACTAAAACTGAAAGTTTTATGAGAGAGAATGAATGGACTCTAAGATCAGGGTGTAGAGGCGCCTACTTTACTACTTGTTGTCTACTCATGTAATTTCACTGCCTACGCTTTGGGCTGACGTAGCCTTCTGCTCTCTCATGTTGAGCCTGTGGTTAATTTTCCAGTAAGGGGAGGATAGGGGTAAGGCCGTATAGTGGGCACAGAGGTCAGGCTGGGCCCCTGCAGCAGTCTGCTTTCTCGAGGTACTGCGCAGGTGCAAGGCAGTGGAGGGAAGGCGGTGCCCCTGGTCTTCTTCCAATCAATCACCCCACCTTAGCTACTCCTGTTCCCTTGGGGCTGCCTCACACAAAGTGTAGCTTTTCACTGCGACATCCCAAACAGACAGAGCGACCAGAGTTCACAGGGAGCAGGGCATTTACTACTTGGCTGTTTTAAAAATTTAGTCCAGAAGTTAAATAGGGGGTGGAGTCCCAAGTGGTAAAAATCTAAACAGTCTCTCCCCTTTCACTCTCGCATCTCCCTAGAGCTGCTCTGACAGAAACTTTGATTTCCTGCGTTGAGCCTTCCCTCTCCATTTGAGGAGGTCACTGTTGTTTTTTCCCTCCTGTGAAACTCTTGCTTAGCTTCCAGCCTTTGGAGGAAGCCCTTAATATTTCAGCAGCAAAGTTTTTTTTTTTTCCCCCACTCTTCAGAAGTATAACTTTTTGGAAAGAAAGAGTGTGAGACTATGGCCTATGCAGAGGCTGGCAGCCTCAAGCAAGACAGATGTTAGGGGAGGAAAAGGAAAAGAATGTACAATATATTTTGAGGAACAAGTTCATCTCTGAAAAATTATTATTATTATTTTTTTTTTTTTTAATTTGGTACCAGGGATTGAACTCGGGTCCTTGCATTTGCACTGAGCTAAATCCCTGGCCCCTGAAAAATTACTAATTATACTCGTCCCCAAGGCAAAACATTGTATTATGAATGGGAAAAGAGGGAAAGAAGTGGAGACATAGTTCTACAGTTCAGCTCACATTCTAGTTGAAAAGATAAGAAAGGCATGTCAAAACAGGAAATGGAGAATCAGTTAGCTCTGTGATCAAATCCTAGAATTGACATTTAATAGCTGGGTGATACTGGCAAATTGATGGACTTCTCTGAACTTCTATATCCTCATCAGTACAGTGGGAATAATAGTAGCAACTACCTCACAGGTTGCCTTGAGGTTTAATTGTGGGAATTAGGTAAAGAGCATATGGTTGGATTTGGTCTTTAGCAAGCCTCAGAGAACATGAGTATGCATTGGTTCACACTTGGTAAATGCCCCCATGGGTGGGATGATCTGAGTGAAGTTTCTGTGGGAGAGAAGTGACCTGGCCCAGGCTTTGAAAGAAATAAAGAACTTACATACGGGATATTTTAGCTTGGTGGGAGTTGGGGGAGTGGATGGTATTGGAACTCCCTCTGGGCTTCCCATTTTGTGTGACTAAGAACAGCTCCACTGTTACTATTTTATGTAGGAGGGGCCAGTGTCTTCCAAATAAGAATTTGAAGGAAACATTCCAACTGAAAACCACTGACTTGCTTAAAGATAATTGATTGGCTAGACAAGAACAATATGATATTTGAAAAGATGATTTATATATCCAAACATTTCTTTATTCAGAAAGTCATTTGATAAACTTCTGGAGCATTTACTCATGGAATAGATGTTCTAGGTAAGTAGAGGAGAGGGCAAGACACAAAGATAACTTATACATTTGTGGTTCCTGTTCCCAGCTTCTGTTCACAGGGCACCCAGCCACTGAGTAAGTGGCTATGAGCAAAGGGCTACTGAGGCCATCACATGTCCCTGGGATACCATGGAGAGGTCCAGGTTGAAGGGTCTGCAGAACCTCATAGACAAGACAAGTGACACCACATGCACCCTGTGGCTGAATGATGCCCCCTGGCTCTTTATGTTTTAGGGTATCAACAGGTTCTTTGAACTCAAGGGGATGCTCCCTTCTTTAGAAGAGATAGGATAGGCAGTGTACAGGCTAAAAAAGGGACAGGAGGAACTCAAGCATGTGACCCCAAGGGTGAGCAGGGGAGCAACAGTTAAGCCCTCAGCAGAGCCTGGCTGGAGCCTACATCTGCGAAGGTGAACTTGCATTCGGACCATGGATGAGAGCAGGTCAGGGCCCTTTGAGAGAACATAAGTTCGTGATTGCTTTCTAGGGTTGTTCCAACTTAGACTTTTCTGCTTCTGCCTTCTTCTTCCTTTAAAAACTGATCTTAAAAATATGGGAGCTAGGATAGTCCTCTGTGCCCATGAAAACAACTACATGTGGAATCAAAGGGGTCTGTAGCAGGATTCTCACAGGAAAAGGCAGAACAACGAGGTTTTATTCCAAGAAGTAGTGTTTATTTGTGCTGACATAGGGCTCAGCAAGTTAATACCCAGAAGGTTGAGCCCTCAACTTGGCAGGGTTTTGCCTTTTATACAATTTTTGTGTCTTTGTCTGCCATAAATGGTAACACACTAACATACTACATCCTGATTGGGTACAGTGTATGCTACAGAGTAGTGGCAGAAGTACACATGGGTATCTAGGAACTAATTGAGCCATGTTATCTTTTCTTGATTCTGAGAAACACTCCCCTGCCCCCTTGCCACACGCATTTCTTCACGGAGGGGCCAGGCCACACTCCTCTAGGGAAGGGTCCTGCCACATTTTCTCCTTTGATGCTCAGACTCCCTTAATTTTGGGTCAAAGAGCATCATCTTGATCTAAAGGTTTATACTTTCATAGTATCATCATGTGTGTAGCTGTTTTCCTTTCTACCAATGCCTCAGTGAGGCTGGAGACAGACCATATAACCAGGGAAGGATTAGACAAGCTCCCAACATTAGGAGCACAACACCTATGAGGATTTTGAATCCCCCCAAAGGTTAAAAAACATCCTCCAAACAATTCTCTGGGGACCCAGCCTTTCCAGATCTGGACCAGAACATGAGCAAATTTTCTCATTCATTCTGTGATTTCCTCTATAACTTTTTTTTCTTCATCATCTGTTTATAGGCAGAAGTTGCTCAAGTTAAACTTTCCACAAACTCCTCCCTCTGAGGAGTAGGCTAAGGCTAAGCAAGTAGTCTAAGACTAAGTGGTTTTGATAGATAGCATTGAGCATTTTGGTTTGCTGTTTTTCTAACAAGTTAAGGGCTTTGGCAATTTCATTAGTTATAATTTCTACAACTGCTTATAGTTTGATTATGTGGTTCAGTATGTAAATTGGGATGCAGTAGCCCCAAGACCCATCCTCTGCCCAGGTGGCAGGGCCATAATATTGGATTACACACTAGGGAGGCCATTCATCATCCTCTGAGTTTCTCTATCCTCATACCCCTGGACTCCCAGATGTTCTCCTTGGGCAGGTAAAAGTAGGACAAAAGATAGACGGATTGTTCCTAACCCACATGACCCTAAGCAGTTGGGGAAGAGTACAGTGTGGGATGTTCTCCCACATATTCAGTATAGTCCACCTGGGGCTTGCCATTTGGTGGCTGTGCCAACATTGTTCCAAGCCTCTCAGAGATGGGAGAAGTTGGACAAGGGATGGGGACCTAGTTCACGATAATCTGAGGACTCCCACCATTGGATTTCCTATGTGATTAAGTTATAAAATCTTTGGCTTAGGCATGTAGGTTTCCGACAGAAACAGTAAAACTTTTTCCCCACTGGGCAAGGCAGTTCTTTCCAATAACTGGGGTCGTGAGAAGCCAAATCCCAGAGGTAGGGTTGAGGTACGCTGTTCCATTATATGATTCATGGGGATCTAATTCTTTAGTCTCCCATGGCTATTGATCCCCCATGTTGGTTTCCCCACATACATAGCAAGAGATCTTCAGAGTCTGGGCTATAGTCTCTGCTAAGGCTAAAAACAAGTTTCTGGTTGTGACTGAAATGGGACGGGGGCTACTTTTTAATTCCACATAAAAGGAATGGAAGACCTGATGGGATGTGGCTTAATTGGTGGTAGTGACTTTCTTGAAATATGGCACAGTCCTTAGGTATTTTCCCTGTCCATGGATCCAGATGCCAACTCTGATGCCTCATTGCCATCTGGAATCTCCATGTTTAATGATAGCAAAATTCACAGGGTTACAGGCCTTTGATTGACAACCTGATGTAGCAGCTCCCTTCTGAAGGATTGCTGTTGTGCCATCTTTTTCCCAGGTAGCCCATGAAACACAGTTCCAGCTGGGGCACAAAAACTCAGGAGTATAGGCACATAAACCCTTTTCCTCACACATGTACTTGTCATTGAGTTGGTTTTCTCACTCCCAATCTAGGCTCCACACAGTACATCAAGAGTCATTGGACCCTCTATAGAAAGTGCTTGTTTCTTTCATATGACAGATGCCTCAGGGCCAGTATCTATAACTGCACACACATCAAACTGTACTGACACTGGTCATTTTGGGTTAGTAATTTGTGTCTAGCTGATCAAGGTTCCCCTTTCTTGGTAGGATAGGACTTCTAACCAATCAGTGGGGAAGTATTGTGGGTCAAAACAAGAATACTGACTCCCCTGTTGGGAGATAGAATAAGTTGTCTTGTTATGTGCGTAGGTTCCTCGGACCCTTCCCTGGCATGAGAAGTGGGTGTGGTAGAGTAAAGCCCAAGTAATTCCCTGGCTTGACCTGGTTATGTGAATACATGGATCACATGATGGGGAGCTAGAGTCCCAATTACAGCTAAGAACCAAGGGATGGCAGTGCATAATAGACAACAAATCACAGAAAGGGATGCAGTCAGTTCATGTCATTAGTTGATGGCATCCTCAGGTTTCTGCCATGCATAGACTAGTGAGCCTCTGGAGTGACTAGAGCAGGGCTGTTGTCTCCTGATGGTGTCTCTGAGGTTGAGGCTAGTTTTTTGTGAACTGTCAGCTTACACTGCATTGACAGTTGGGGATGTACTCCCAGTTCTGAGACGCTGGCTCCACTCTGCTGTGGTGAAGCCAGGGGACTATCTTGACCACTTTTACTGTAGTAGGGATGGATAGGATAATAGTGAATGGGCCCCTTCAAAGAGGTTTTAGGGGTTGGACATTGCATTCTTTTACCCATACAGCACCTGCTTTAAAGGAGTGTCTGTGGTCAAACTTACAGGCAATCATCCTTAACCCATTGGTATAAAGTGTCTAAAGTTCAGTCTAATGCCTGCATCTGCTGCCTCAGGATGAGATTACCAAGATTCTTTAAGTCTTTCCTTATGCCCTTAATAAGAGGAGGGAGTCTCCCATAAAGAATTTCATAGGCAGAAAACCCTGTTTGTTTAGTGGGACTAGACCTAATCCTCAGCAGGGCTATTGGCAAGAGTTGGTCCCAGTGCTGGTGAGTTTCCTGACACAGTTTGCTCAGCTGTAGCTTTCGAGTCCTATTCATTCATTCTACTTTCCCTGACCCTGGGGATGGTATGCCGTATGCAATCTCCAAGTAATCTTTAGTCCTCTGGCCACTGCTGCACCACCTCAGCAGCCAATGCCAGCATGTTGTCTGATCCTATGGTAACGTGGATTCCAAAACAGGGAATAATCTCTCTCAAAAGGAATTGGGCCACTTCAGATGTCTTTTCTGTGTGGGTGAGGAAGGCCTCTACCCAGCCTGAGAAGGTGCACACAAAGACTAACAAATACTTGTAGCCACAGACTCAGGGATGTTCGGTGAAGTCCATACTTTCAAACCACATTTTCAAATGGGGCTCTCCAAACACTCTGTACCCCAGGCACAGTCTTGGGTCCCTGATGTGAGTTATTGCAGGCACATGTTTCACACTATTTACACACTACTCAGGCTATGCTAGAGAGCCACAGAACATAGAAATGCTGACCCACCGTGGTCTCAAGAACTGTCCAACCTGTATGGGTGTCCTGATGAAACTTTTTGACAAAAATTGGAGCTAGTGCCTTGGAGATTGCAACCCTGTCTTCTTCAAATTTCCACCATCCACCTGGGAGGTAGCTTCCATTCTCTGTTTTAAACCAAGTACTTCCAAGTTGTAATTAGGATCCCATTCTGCCAATGGACTAAGGAATAGCACTGCAGCCACAGTGGTTGATTCCGTCATTATCCTGGAGACTGCAAGCTTTGTTTCCCAGTCTATTTTACAGTTTCCCTGAGTGGGCCTAGTGTCTCCCTTCTGGTGTCCCTGACAATGTGTGACTGCCACTCTTCTAGGGGCCCATACAGCATCTAGGAGTTCAAGGATTTCTCTACCATGTTTTATGTCTTTTCCCCCTGAGTTTATTGGACCCTCTTCTTTATATAAAGTACCATGTATGTGAAGGATGGTGAGGTCATACTTGGAGTTTGTGTATATACTTAACATGTCTCATTGCTGCCAGTTGAAGGGCACGGGTTAGTGTGATAAGCTCTGCCTGTTGTGCTGAGGTCCCTTTTGGCAGAGACTTTGCCTCAATGACATAATCAGGGTTACCACAGAATACCCTGCAAGCTGTTCTCCCTCTTTCACAAAACTGCTAACATCAATGAAATACTCAGCATCAAGGTCCTTGAGGGGCTGGTCCCTCAAGACTGGTTGGCTAGAGAACACTTCATTTATAACCTCAATGTAGTCATGGTGTGGCTTGCCTGGCCCAACAGGCAGTAGAGTCCAGGCCAGGTTCAGGGCCTACACCACTTCTAAGTGGATGTGGGGATTTTCCCTTAGTATCCCCTGATATCTTGAAGCAGGAAACAGTGAGGACACCAGCACAGATAACTCTTTAACATGAAGATAGGAGCAAAAATCAGCTTTTAATGATGCTGGCGGCTCAGCGAGTAACTCCTGTCAGTCTCAAGAGCCCTGAATAGAAGTTTACACTTCCTTGTATACCTCTTTTTATATCTACCATTGGAGTTTCCCTGGGAATATAGCAAGCAGGATTTACACAAAGCTGAGCAGTGGAGACGGGGAGAGCAAAGAGTTCTGGCAGGACTTTCTGAGTCCATTACACTCCTTTGGTGACAGATTACAGAAGTTGTCATGGCTACTCAGGTACATTCTACAAAGAGCATAGTTACCTAGTTCACCCATAGTTATCTAATAGCACAGTTAATTCATAGTTGCCCAGTTCCATATGGAGGAGTGGTCTCCTCCCTCAATCTAACCATCCGGCATTAGTTAGCTAGTATTGTCCCTTAAACTCCATTGATGTCAATACTGAGTGTGGCACTCTGACGTTGAGTTCTTGTCCCATAGTCAGTTTTTCAGCCTGTGCCACCAAGAGGGTCATAGCTGCAAGTGCTGGAAAACAGGGTGCCCATCCTTGAGCAACAAGAGTCAGGTTGTTTGGAGAGGTATGCTACTGGCCAATACCATGACCCCAACATCTGGGTTAAAATACCCACTGGTATACTGGTACACTTGTAAATGTACAAGAAAAAAAGGCTTAGTCATGTCTGGAAGTCCCAGGCCCAGTTCTTTGGTGAGTGCCTGTTTGATCTCTTCAAAGGCCTTTTGTTGTACTTGTTCCCATAATAGAGGTTCTCATTCTCCCACTTTGTGGCTTCATAAAGGGATTTTGGCAAGACCAAGAAGTTAGGTATCGAGATTTTACAAAAACCTGTAGCCCCAAGGAACTCCTGGACCTAGTGTCAGGTTGGTTCAGGGATTGAGCAAACTGCCTGTTTTCTCTCTGAGTTGACACTGTCCCTGTGACAAATGGAAACTGAGGTATTTGACCCTCTCCTGGCATATCTGGGCCTTTTTCTCTGGAGACTGTGTAGCCAGCCTCTTACAGGAGAATAAGGGCCTGCTGAATTCCTTCCATGCTATCTTCCTGAGACCTTCCATCCAGCAACAAGTCACCTACATACTGGAGCAGAACACAGCTGTGCTGATCCACTGGAAGGGCTCTCAGATCAATAGCCAGCTCTGTGCCAAAGATGGTCAGAAATTTTTGAACCTTTGGGGCAGGCTTGACAAGTAAGCTGGACTTTGTCACCATTTTCTGGATTTTCCTACTGGAAGGTGAAGATTGGCTGGCTTTGTGGGGCCAGGTGGATGCAGAAAAAGACATCTTTGGGGTCTAGACATGTAAACAAGGCAGCTTCAGGGAGTATGAGATCCCGGAGAGTATAGGGATTTGGGACAACAGGGTGCAGGGAGATGATGGCCTGGTTTACTGGTCAGAGATCCTGAACTGCCCAAGAGCTGTCTCTGTCTGACTTCTGTATTGGAAGGAGAGGTGTGTTCCAAGGTGCCTGGCAAGGTCAGAGAATCTGGTAGTTTAGGAGCCTTTCCAGGTGTCTCTGATCCCAATTTTCACCTTTGACAAATTGACTCTGCTTCTGGTTTTAGTTCTATAATTACTGGAGGTATGTTCTGGGCCAATTCAGGTGGATTGTCTTCAGCCTATACACCAGGTACTCTGAAGGGAAGCTCAGGTCCCTGTTGTGGCCTCTCTATGAGACTGTAGAGGCACCATTCATTCTTCTCCTTGGGGAATCAGAAAGGTTGTGATTTTTGCCTCTGGTTTATGCAGAGTCATAGCAGCCTGCCTGTGGAACTTGAAAGTTATTTGGGCCTATAGATTTCCTAATAGATCTTGACCCATTAAACCTGTGGGAGAGTCAGCAAGGTGTAGGAACTCATGAATGACTTCATGGCCACCTAAAATACATCTTTAAGGCAGCAAGAAAGGTGGTGTGTTTGGTTGCCCTTGGACCCCAGGATAATGACTTGTCTCTGCGAGAAGGGGCCAACAGGTTGGGTCACCACAGAACGCTCTGTCCTGTGTCCACCATGAAGTCAATAGGCTGGCCCCCCACATTCATTTGGACCATAGGCTCTTGGGGGCCCAACAAAATAGAACCCAGTATGTCCTAGTCCTCCTCATATTTTCCGATAGCTTCCAGCCCTACAAAATCATCTTTTGGCACCTCATGTGGCTTCTGAGCAGGCTGGTACCGGCCCTGGACTACCTGACCTTTGCTTTCTGGTCTGGGGGAGATTTTTCCATCTGATGGGGCATTCATTCTTTCAGTGCCTGTACCTATGACAGAGGGCACATTGGTTCCAATCCAGCTTCATTTCAGGGTGGGATGACCCTCTCTGTTGGCTTCCCCATTGGTCTCTTCATTGGTCCCACCCTTTGACCCTGGACATGTCCTCACAGAGATGTCCTGACCATTCCACTGGGGCAGCTGCCAGCAAGTCTGCCTTTTTCTTCATCTTGCAACCTCTCATCAGGCTTCCTGGTCTCGACTGACAAACACCTTTGTTGTGACCTCCAACAGTTGGCTAGTGTTCATTCCAGTGAAACCCTCCAGCATCTACAGCTTGTGCCAGATATCTCCCTGAGCTTGGCTGGTGAATGCTGTATTTACCATGTATTGGTTCTCTGCCACTTCTGGGTCAAACAAATGGATAGCTTCTTGTAGAATTGGCTTGGACATTCTTCCGTCCCCTGGAGTACCTCCAATGTCTTGGTCATGTTCATGGCTCTCTTTTCTCTGGCCTTCAGACCATTTAGGAGGGCCTCTTAGTAAAGTTTGATCTGGGTGAATCCCCTCTCTACATTTGGGTCCCCTTGGGGGTCTTTTTCTGGGAAATGTTCACAGGTATAAGCCTGGCGGTCCAGTATTCCATCAGAGGCATTTTCTTCCAATCAGCACATGGCAACTTGAGTGAGCTGGTGACTTTCCTTGGTGTTGAATAACATATGAAAGTGTTGTTGCAAATCAATCCACATGGGCTGGTGAGTCTGGATAATAGACTACATCAAGTCAATCATTACCTGGGGCTTCTCTGTATTGAAGGGTTGTGATTCTTCCAGTTAAGGAGGTCTGTGGTGGTAAAGGGTTGGTACACGAACATTCACTCACCTCCTTCCTGTCCCATTGGTTATAGTAGAGGGGTCCCCATATCTCTCAAAACAGCATCTGCCTGGCACTGTGGCAAGGCCGGAGGGTTGGGCTGCTGGAGGGTTTCTCTCCTCTTGATGAGTGCCTACAGGGGTGTGTGGAGTCAGAAGAAGCAGTTGAGGGTAGGCTGCTGCTGAAGGGATCTCTGGGGAGGCCTCAGATGACAGAGGAAGAGGCAACCTCTTGTGGGCTGACCAGCTCTAGTGGGACCTCTGCAGGCAGGAGCAGCAGGTGATGGCAGGAATGGTGGATACAGTGGGGCATAAGGAGGTGGGGCCTCCTCTGGCTCCCCAGACACAACCAGTTTATTTGACCTTGGCCAACACTTGGAGGTGCCCATTACTCTGGTCATCATCACTCTGCAGTTATCCTCAATGCAGGCTTTCAGCCAAATTGGTTGGGACAGGACCAAGTCTTGCAAATAGTCAATGTAAGGAAGTTGGTCTGGGTGGCTGGTCTTAGCCGCTGTCTGTCTCACTCACATTCAAACATACAAGGAGTCCAATCTATGGCCCAGCATCCAGCATCCAATGGCTTAGAGTTGTAGTTTCATTTTTGGTGAACCTTAACCCTGGGAGGTGATCAGACTCCTCTTCTACCTCTTAGGGGCAAGTTTACCAAATGAACTCTGGGCTCTTACCAATCTGATGGGTGGCACTCCCCAAGCTAATGCCCAACCCTCACCTATTCCCTTGTGTGTCCAAGTTTTTCACCCCTGCATGTGGGGAGGGGCCCATCTCCCAAAGGATCAAATGCTCTGCTGGTGCTAGGCAAGTTAGCATCTCTTGGCACTCCGAGGTTCACACCCTAGTGACAAAGGAGGTCGAATGCACCATCTCTGACTCTCCAAATTCCAAACCATCCCTCAAGAAATGTAGGGGATTCTTGCAGAAAGAGGCAGGACACCAAGGCTTTTTCCCTGGAAGTAGCATTTATTTGTGTCAACCTGGGGCTCAGTGGGCCTGGAACATAACAAGGTTCTGCCTTTTACACAATTTTTGTGTTTTGTCTTCCACCTGATTAGGTACAGTCTTTATTACAGAGCCATGATAGAACTACATATGTGTATCTAGGGACTAACTGAGCCATATTGCCTTTCTTGCTTGTGAGGAGGCTCCCTTCTCCATTACATTCCTTCAGAAGGGGCAGGGCCACTCCCCTCTGGGGA
This sequence comes from Heterocephalus glaber, assembly GCF_000247695.1. Next base: position 3,745,479 of record NW_004624748.1, on the reverse strand, counting down.
AGGGTCATGCCACAAGTCCACTGGTCAGAAGAGGTGACTGATGAACAAAAGTAGGCCCACTTATCTTCTTTCAGGGACTGCTAGCTTTCCATTTTCATTTTCATTTTTCATTGCTAGCTACAGGATGGCATGTTGAGTCTATCTTTGAAACCCAGGATGCCTTATGGACAATAAATGCATAATAAGCATTTGTACTATGGAATGAAATAAGCCAAAATGGGGCATAGCTTCATAATTAAATTTGCAGATGAAACCTGATAGAGATAGGATCTGGGAACACCAGTGACAATTGAGAAACTGTCCCAGTGGGACTAAAGGAAAAAGGACTAGTTGTATGGGCAGGAAATAACAACTGGAGAGTTTTGACCTAGAACAATGGAAGGGTAAATCACCTGGGTTGACATAATTGAAAACACAGATATTTGCCCCAGAAAAGTCACATTGAAATGTAAAATGATAAAGGCTTGGGGAGACCAAGTAGCACATTAGATTGAAGATTAAATCAAAGCAAGTCTGCAAAAACTGAACCCGGGGGAAGGGTCTGCCAGACTTGTGGCCTGGCTTATTCCTTGGTAGCCTGGTGCTGAAAACAGAATGGCTGGGATATGGATATCAAAGATGGGAAACAGAGAGAATTCCATGGAATGAGGTAGAGTGAGGGGGCTTCAGAGGGTAGGCTGGCAAATTAATATAGGTGAAGAAGAAATCAGTCAAGAAAGGCCCTCCTTTGTATGTAGCACAGCATGGCACATGGTTGGCATTCAATCAGAACAAAAGAATGAATTTGTACTAACTGCAACCAGATCTCTTTCTCTGGAGGCAAATACTAGGGGCTCCCCAAGAAGGGTGCAGGCTACTGGTGCTCCTACGCTGCCACAGTGTACATTATTTTCAGTTGTTTCACATTGTCTAGTCTTTTGCAAGTGAGTTAACCATTTAGAGTTTTATATCTTTTTATTATCATAGAAGTAGCTATTTATTTTTTGGCAGTGGGCAAAAGTATAGAGATTGCGTGTAGTCTTTGAGATTGTTTAAATTGTCCCCTCTCAGCATAGTCTAAGAATCAACATTACAAAGTGCCAGTGATCCCATTTTGAAGCTAAATTAGTATGCGGGGCCTTCTTTATCTTCAGGTTCCACATCCATGGATTCAATTAACCAGGAATTGAAAATATTGAAGGGAAGAATAGTGTCTGCTGAACATATGCAGACTTTTTTCCTTATTATTCCCTGAAGAATATAGTTTAATAGTCATTTACATGACATTCATATTGTATTAGGTGTTACAAGTAATGTAGAGATGATTTCAAGTGTATGGGAAGAAGTGTGTAGGTTTTGTTCAAATTTGTTCATTCTAAATAAGGGACTTAGTGTGCACAGAGTTTAGTACCTGAGGGTATATGAAGGGGATGGTGTCCTGGAAGCAATTTTCCATGGTTACTGAAGGACTATATTTGTTATCCTCCAAGTTATACAGACACAAAAAGATCATTTGCTCTTCCTATCTCCCTCTTCCATCCACCTGGCCATTCTAAGTCTGAATTTGCCTGGGTCCTTCCCCTTCTTGTTCATGCTGATCTGAAGCCTGCTGTTGGAAGGAAGTTCCTTCCAGGCAGAGCTCATCCTCACATCTCTGACAGCACCCAGTAAGTTGCCAACCATCAAGTACATCCTCAAGTGTGTTTATTGAGGGCTTTGATGATCAAATAAATAATAAAATAATCGATGGCACCATCTGGGATGATCTCATGGTAATTAATCATCCTGTCATTTGACTCAACCTAAACTATGCAGGTCAGCTAAAGTGACTGCACATCTCTGGTACTTATAGTAAAGTTGGTGGGAGCACAAAGCATGCTGGTGGCAGTTGTAACTCTGGTTTGCCCAGTGGGCTATACAGTGGACTGATTCACTTCTATGCTTTATTTCCTCCCTTTATTCAACTATTCCAAATCCACTCAGCAGCCAACACATGTAACAGAGCCTTGGAAATGAAAGCAGGTTTCCTTCTTCAGGTCTCCTGGGAGCTTCACTGCCACAACCATTATTAACTGGCTGGAAACAATTTAGCATCTAGCTCCCAAGATGTAGAAATGTATAGAATAGGGGAAGGGTGAAAGTACAATCCATTCTGTCCTTTAAACAATAGTCTGGCTCAGAAAGTAAAGAACCCAAACACATTTTTCCAAGACAATGTGAATGCAGTAGTTTTTCTTGAAAGAACTCTATGTTTTAGTCTGTTGATAAACAGCAACTGAATCAAAAGAGGAAAGGTCACTTCAGAGAACAGGGACTGTGTGATAGAATTTTGAGAAGAGATTTCCTTCTAAAGTGTCCCCTCACTTGGTTTTCATGTACACTCATGCCCTTCTAATACCAGCCATGGAGCCAAATTCTTATTTTATACCCTGAGTCATATATATATATATATATATATATAGTCTCTGAAATGCCCCTGGAGGACCCATTTCCCTAAGCCTGTGTCCTGTACTCCTATGCTTTCCCCTTTTCCTCTCTCTTCAATTCTCCTCTTATCTGTTCTCAAATTAGTCCCTCACTTTTTTTTTTTTTTTGTACCGGGGATCGAACTTGGGACCTTGTGCTTGCGAGGTAGGCAGCAGAACCACTGAGCTAAATCCCTGGCCCAGTCCCTCACTTTTAAGTCATTACATTACTGGACTCTAGAGTGTCCAGTGATCCCAGGCCTTGTCCCATTAAAATAATTGGATGGGACAATTAATGAACTTGAAAGCTTAACACTTATTAAAGGTTAAAGAAGAAAAGAAGTAGAGAAGAAAAGAAGCAGAAGTGAGAACCATGTGAAGGGAGAAAATATGCTCTGCACAAAGAGCCGGTCACTTGAACTGTAAGAAGACAAGGTCCAACAGCCACTATCGTTTTTTTTTTTTTTTTGGTATCGGGGATCAAACTCGGGACCTTGAGCTTGCGAGGCAGGCGCCGGAGCCACTGAGCTAAATCCCCAGCCCAGCCACTGTCTTTTATATCCTTCTGACAGCAGATTTTATATGTAGAAAACTGTTGTGCACAGTGATTTGACAGCTTTTGTGATTGGTAGGCCACACCTTATAGTCCAGCCTCCTCTGTGATTGACAGATCACACCCTATTGTCAGCTTTCTTGACATGCCCTAACCTCCTGCCTCTGGACCTATTTTTTACCTTGTCCTTTTCTAAGCTATACCATAAAAGAGTCTACATTCACAATTATACAAAGACTGGTTCAGGCTGCATAAGCCCTTTGTCTAAAATGATCACTGGGAATAGTTGGGTTCCCAGTAGCTTTAAGGGAGGACAGAAGGATAGCTAGACTTAAGATGAGGGAGATACTGCATACAGTTGTTACCCTCCAGTTAAGTAACAATTGCCAGTCTTAGTTTTACTCTCAGATCTTGGAGCTAAGAAATATTTTACCCACAGAATGTCTCAAGAGAGATACATTTTTCAGTTAATTGTTGGGCCAAGGAAGAAGGTATTTTTCTCAGATAGATTTTCTTTTCGGTCTTTTCTGAAGCTAAATTTTTTATTTATAGAAAACATTCTAAAATTTGTATCTTCTTTAACAAAGTTTAATTCCCCGTGTCCCAAGGAGGAAATATAAACTAAACATCTCTGCTATCTTAGAAAGGTCCAAGTATTTGTTATTTGATGTTACTAGAAAAGAAGCTAATGGCAAGGGCTTCAGTTCATTATTGTAGCACAGATATTTGCCTTGTTCATTAGTCTGTCTCATCTGAAGGTGACTTTCTGACAATTGATTAAAATAAAAACCCAAGTTATATTGTAATTTTTCTAAAACTAGAATCCTCAGATCTGATGTACATTTTAAAATTCACCAAATAGTAGGCAAAATTATCCCTTTAACATTTTATATCATCTTAGGTGTTCATTGTAAAGATTTTGATAATTAAAAATATTTTTGTTATATGTTAATTTTATATCTCAAATTTCAATTATAGTTTTATGAAGTTTAATATCTAAGTTTTTAAATGAAATATCATATAATGAACATTTTCTTCTCTCAAAAACTATTAATGTGAGGCATGCATTTAATGACTTACAATCTTTTATTGAATAGCTACAACATGATGTATTTAATCATTTACAGTATTTAATTCAACCTCCATTGGGCTGCCCCATTTTTCACTACTACAAATAGAGCCACAGTGACCATTTCTCTGTGTGTTTTTTTCTCTAGTTCAAAAGGATAATTTGAGGTTATTTTAACCTATACATTTTAGGTATAGAGACAAACAGATTTTCCAAATGCCGTATTCCCTAGAATGCTTATTTTTCTCAAATCACTAAGATGTCCTGTGCTGCCAGGATGCTCCATCATTGTTCTCTTTGGACATTTCAGTAAATTAGGACTGGAGACCAGCTCTGGATGGCACTGGAGAAATTGCAGCAGACAGAGGGAAAAGAAAGTAGGGTATGAGTCACCATTTGGATCTTAAATACCAGCAGCTACTTCAACTTCTCCCTAAAACTGAGATGTCCCCTACCAGATTGTTGAGCCACCCATAAATGAGAAAGTACTTTGTAAAAAACCTAATGCCAGTGAAATGCAAAGCATTTTAATTATTAATGTTGGTATGTTAAAATGTCTGCACTCTTTATTTCTCTGACCTTCTTATCAATCTTTACCACTTCTCAACTGGTTCCAAGCAGTATCTCCAACTCTAATGTTTTACATTTATGAGTGAAATGGAAATGCAGATGAAATCAACGATGATGGAATGGAATGAAATTTTCATCCAGCTGAAAAATCACCCCAAGCTACTGAAATATAACAGCATACATTGTAGTCAAGTTGTCAGAAGGGGATATATCACAGCTATGACCTCACAGCCATAAAGTATAAGCCATGTAACGTGTAAGGAAACCCAAGATAACTTTTCCAGGTCATCTTTATTAATAAGATTACCATATGGAAAGTAACTTTTAAGTCATTATAAGTACTCTTTTAATTAAGAGAATACTTTAAAATTGCACAGACTTTTCCATTTTCAAGGGCTTAAGTTTTTTCTTTATCACTTGGAAGTATAAGTTGTAGTATTTGTTATCTCCACACAACATGCCTCAAGAGTGGAGGTAAAAGACCGGAGCTTTTTCACACCTTTGATGTTCGAGTTTCCAACCAGCTTGCCTCATTCCCCATTGCTAAATGAGGCACAGCAGCAGGTGGTTCTGGTGAGTTAACTCTAGCTGACAGCAGAGCTTTGCCAGCAACTGTCAAAGTCAGTCTGGGACAGGCTTTAACAAAAACTATGCTTTTGACCTTTCTCCCTGAGGAACACACATCCAACTCAAATCATTCATCACTTTTGATGGCAGCTTTGTGAGTTTCTCTGGTTGCTTTAAAAATCCCTTGACTCCCTTTTCTTCAGAGGAAGTTTGATGATACTTCTTTATTCTTATTTGCATCTTGGTTTTACTTATGATTAAGTAAGATTATGGCAAAATCAACTGTGCTGTAATCATTTGATACTGTATTTGAACACTTTCTCTGATTATTACCATGTTCCCATTACTCCTTAGGTTGTCTTCCCTGTTTGGAAAAGCAAGCCTGATTTAGTAGGAAGGAGAGACATGGATGAACATTATCTAATAATCTTTATATTAAAAGTGTTAAAGCTTCAGTGAAATTTTGAATGAGTAGGTTGTTTCCACTTGAGGTTTTGCAAATTAGATATTTGTTTATATGCTGTCCTTAAGGTAATCTCCATTCCAAATTTAGAGGCTATACTGTGGTTTGAATATAATTTAATTATGTACCTCAAAAGGTCTATTATGATTGAAAGTTTGTTCCACAGGGTGGTGCTCTTGGGAGGTGGTAGACATTTGAGGGAGAGAGATCTGTTGGGAGATCCTTAGGTCACTGAGGATGTACACTTGAAAGGAATTGTGGGACCCAGTCTTTTCGTCTCTGCCCCTATTTGGTGATGGAAGCTTTTCCACACACGTGTACTTCTGCCACAATGTGACCACAGCAAGGAGGCCCTTGTCATAACTAAGCTGGTGTAGGTACCATGGCCGTGAACTGCCAGAACTTGAGCAACTAAACCTTTTCTCTTTATAAGTTTGCTGTCTCTGGCATTTTATTGTAGTAATAAAAAGGTGACTAATACAATCCAACACCTACACCATGATGTTTACAAATATTCCTATGTCATTACATTCATTTTGACTCTAATTTCCAGTCTTCATTGCGTCTTGTTCTCTGTAATTTCATGACTGTTAGTCTCTGTCTGACATTGTCTCCATTACAGAACATAACCTCTTTCTATGGTTTTATCCTCTCAAAAGAAAAAATTGCCGCAAAATTGCTTATTTATGTCAGACCTTATTGAAGGTTTGGGCACTAGGAAGGGGGTTGTATTGTAATAGTGACTGGCACTTGTGTTGAAAGTCCCCTGGTTACTTTGTATTTCTTTCCATGTTTTTTCCTCTTTCTTTTCCTATTCTCTTTTAGGAATACTTTCTCTACCACTACTCACAAATTTCCCCCATTTTCTTGTGCAGAGAATTGTCTTCCTCTAATTCTTCCTCCAACAGTACTGGGCCAGTTGAATTTCTCTGCCTCACAAAGATTTTACTGGAGCTTTGACACTTCTTATACAACAATTTCTAGATATAATTTCTAGAACAATTTCTTTTTTGTGTGTCCATATTTTCTCTGGAGAAAGAAATCAGTGCTGATTATAAGGACAAAAGCTCTGATTTCAATCAGGATATGAATCTCATATTTCATGGGAGTCAACATTGAAGACCTGCTGGATATTTTCTCCACAAATTTTGTTATACTTTTTGGAATTCCTATCTCTGTTCCCCCTCACTAATCTTATTCTTTCAGTTTTTCAGTCCATCATAGACAATAATTCCTTAGTCACTGAGCCAAGATCCCTTTCTAGATTAGTAGACAGTATCCTCAATAGATATATTAGAGACTGAGCTGAATACACTGGTGCAGAGTAAATCATTGTCCAACCACTCAGTTGGGAATCTTATCAGTTCTATGACCAAGTGATTGATGGTTGGACAGGAAAACATGCATATTGGCTGTCCAGAAAAATAATACAAAAGAATATATCACTTTTTAATAGATGTTGGGGAGTGAACAATTCAATCTGGTTAGCATATGAAAACAGCAAACTCATATGTAAATGTGAAGTTGTAGCTTTTGAAAATGATCTATTGGCCTGCTATTATTGCCCAAATGAGAAGGGATAGAGACAAGCTCTGTACATTGTGGTTGGAGTTTGGGATGAGAGCAGTGAAGGAGGAAACTGAGATGACTGGAGAAGTCTCACATACAGAAAAATCCAGTAGTCTTATTTCACATCCTTGTGATTATTGCTAACATCTATTGAGCACTTGCTATATGCTCTATATGCATTATCTCATTTAACCTCAAATAAAGCCATGAAGTAGAGGCTGTATTTCTCCACCAATGATGGAGAAAGAGATCAGGTATTGTGCCTGAGCTCACACAATAAATAAGGGTAGGGTCTACTTCTAGAGCTTATGCTCTCCACCTTCACATTATATTGCTTTCCAGGAAGGTCTAGGAGGGGATTTTCTTTCCCCACATTAATGCATATAAGAATACTAATGGCTTTAACCACTGGGACATTTTTCTACTACCAAGCATCATCTTGTCTTCAGAGGGTTTTTATGGATGCATTATGAAACAGTGAAGCATTAGATAATCATTATTGCTGCTCATAATGCTGCCACTATGCATGTCATTTTAGTCCTAAGAAATCTTTCTTTCTTTCCTTTTTTTTGAGACAAGGCCTCAAACTTCCTATGTGACCCAAGCTGTCTCAAACTCAGGACAATCCTCCTGTCTCAGCCTTCCCAGCACTGGAATTATAGATGTATTCCACCACACTCAGCCTTTCTTTGTCTTGGTAAGTACTGCATTCCTATTAGATAGGCAAGCAAGATATTATTCAACTCATTTTACAGATGCTGAAAGTTAAACTTCCAGAGGCTTTTGCATAACTAAGAAAAGGGAGCTTTGGAGTAATCCAGACCTTTGTTCCTGTAAGGTTTTGGCCATTCCTCACTCAGGTGATTTGCAACTTGATAAAGGCTATCTATGAAAAACCAACAGCCAACATCATACTAAATGATCAAAAACTGAAAACCCTCACTCTAAAATCAGGAACAAGACAAGGATATCCACTATCCCTATTCCTATTCAATGTAGGTCTGGAAACATTAGCCACAGCCATTACACAAGAGAAAGAAATAAAAGCAATAAAGATAGGAAAGGAAGAAGTTAACTGTCATTATTTACTGACAATATGATACTCTACATAGAAGACCCAAAAAAATCCTCCAAAAGACTTCTAGACTTAATTGACAGATTCAGTAGAGTAGCTGGATATAAGGTAAACACTCAAAAATCAATAGCCTTCTTGTATACAAATAACACACTCACTGGGAGAGAAATTAGGGAAGCAATCCTTTGCACAATAGCATCCAAAAAATGAAATATCTAGGAATACATCTAATGAAGGAATTAAAAGACCTCTACATTGAGAACTATGGCATTCTGAAAAAAGTGATTGAAGAGGATAGAAGAAAATGGAAAGACATCCCTTGTTCCTGGGTAGAAAGAACCAATATAGTGAAAATGGCCATATTTCCAAAACTGCTATACAGATTCAGTGCAATCCCAATTGAAATCTCAAAAGTATATTTCACAGAACTAGAGAAAACAATCCAAAAATTCATTTGGAACCAGACGAGAACTAGAATAGCAAAAGCAATTCTAGACAACAGAGACATGACAGGGGGTATCACAATCCCCAACTTGAAACTATACTACAAAGCCACTGTGATGAAAGCAGCATGGTACTGGCAAAGAAACACACCTGAGGATCAGTGGAATAGATTAGAAGATGCAGAAACAACTCCAGACATACTCAGCTACCTCATCTTTGACAAAGGAGCCAACCACCCTCATTGGAGGAAAGATAGCCTCTTTAATAAATGGTGTTGGAAAAACTGGATTTCAACTTGCCAAAGATTAAAACTAGACCCCTATCTTTCACCAAGAACTACACTAAAATCAAAATGGATTAAAGATCTAAATATTAAAACAGAAACAGTAAAGTTGCTGGAAGATAAGTTAGGTAGAACTCTCAATGACATTGGCATAGGAAAAGACTTTATGAACAAAACCTCAGTAGCACGGGAACTAGCACAAAGAATCAACAACTGGGATCTCATCTTATTAAAAACTTCTGCACTGCAAGAGAAACCACCAACAGAACTAACAGACAACCTACAAGGTGGGAAAAAAATTTTACCAGCTGTTCCTCATACAAAGGTCTACTGTCTAGAGTATATAAAGAACTCAAAAAAATCAGACCCCCCAAATTTAAAGACCCAATTCACAAATGGGCATCTGAAATCAAAAGACATTTCTCAGACAAAGAAGTAAAAGCAGCAAATAAACACATGAAAAATATTCAAGAGATGCAGATGAAAATAACACTGAGATTCCATTTCACCCCAAAAAGAATGACTTCTATCAAGAAATCAACAAATACAAATGCTGGTGGGGTTGTGAAGAGAAAGGAACCCTTCTTCACTGTTGGTGGGAGTGCAGACTAGTCCAACCATTGTGGAAATCAATATGGAGATACCTCAAACAGCTAGAACTAGAGGTCCCATTTGACCCAGCTATTCCTCTGCTGGGTATCTTCCCAAAAGAATTAAAAAAGCCATACCACAGTGATACATGTACACCCATGTTTATAGCAGCACAGTTTGTAATAGCTAAAACTTGGAAATAGCCCAGTTGCCCGTCAACTAAAGACTAGATAAAGATGTGGTTCTTTTATAAAATGGAGTACTACTCAGCCATAAAGAATGAGAAACTAGAGTCATTTATAGCTAAATGGATGTGCATTGAGGCCATATACATTTTTTTGTATGTTTTGGAGTCCATACTCTTTTTTTTTGTTTTGGCATTAAATTATTGGTACATTGTAGGTATACAACACAATTACATTTCTCATTGGGAATTGGACCTTTACATAATGCATCTTGGTTCTTATTTTTTCCCCATTCCTAGCTCTCCCTTCCCTATTTACAAAGACTTTATTTCCATTTTTTCCATTTCTCAGCATTTTTCCTTTCCCTTCTTTCCTTTCCCCTGCCCCTCCCACTACCCCTACCCCTTTGGACCTTTTCTTCCTATTTTGCATTATAGACTATTCATTCTAATCATTGGTACATTTCAGGTATACAATATAATGACATTCATCATTGGAAATTTGCACCTTTACATAGTCTCTCTTGGTTCTTATTTTTCACCCTTGCCCAGCCCTCCCTTCAACCCCTCCAGTCCTCCCTATTTACAAACTATTCGGTACCGAATAGTTTCTCTGGTGTGAGAAACCGAAAGTGTAAATAAGGACTAAATGTATAATAGGTAATGTGAAATAGGAAGAAAAGGTCTAAAGAGTAGGAGGAAGTGGGAGGAGTAAGGGAAAGGAACGAAGCAAAAGGAAAAAATATGAGAAAAGGAAAAAATGGAAACAAATTCTTTGTAAATAGAGAGGGTGGAAGGGTTGAAGGGAGGGCAGGGGAAGGGGGAAAAATAAGAACTAAGATATACCATGTGAAGGCACAAATTCTCAATGATGAATGTCATCATATTGTATATCTAAAATGTACCAATAAACTTAATGAAAAATTTTTTTTAAAAAAATCTTATCTCCTCACACAAGGCTATTTATCATGCATAAAGGAGGGGTATTAATGCCCTAAGGCTATTATGAGCATTAGAGATAGAAATAACATTGGATTAGATTACATAACACTCAATTAGCTATAACTTGTCCCAGTGTTAGGCAGACAGTGGGCTTGTATTTTTATGCCCACAAAGCGTAGAATTAAATTTTTCTTAGATTGACGGGAAGGCAAAATCCCTAATTTTCTCTTCTAACTTATTGAACATACCTCAGTTCCTAGGCATGTGGCTTTGTGGAGCAGCATGCTAAAGGGAGAGAGTGGCTGGCATCTCTGAGAAACACTAAAAATAAGTTTCTAAGGAAGCCCACTTCCAGTGGAAGCCTTAGAGTTATCATATGTCCTAGGGAAGTTCTAGCTCCTTGGGTACCAGCAATGATAGCATCTTGCCTTCATAGAACAGATTACTTTAAAACACAGAATCTCATTTCATAATCAAAACAAGCCTGTGGAGTTTGTCGGGCAGCTGACCATATGCTTACATGACAAAGACTAAACAGGGACAAGAATAAATTGAATAATATCCACAAATGCTGAATTATTTGGTAAATACTTCTAAGTCATCTAGTAGTTTGAAAATCAGCACAAGCAGCATAAATAGCTCAGAATTGGAAATAACACACAAACTAAGATGTGCAGTTCAGCAGATAAGCTGCCAAACCCTCGCTTTGTTCTAGATGAAGAAATTAAGTAGCAACAGGAATATATCAAGGGTACATGTTGGCAATTCCTGTGAATTCAGTGTCCAATAAATTTTTCTGAATTTCTGAAGTCAATTTGAGAATATTTACTGGACATGGCCTTTGGGCAAGACACTTCCAAAACTCAGGACAGAACACCCACAGAGAGCTCCCTGCAGCACAGTGACTGCACACAGGATGGCCAGGGCCCCGTTATCACTGTCATCAAGGGGTCAGTGACCAAAGCTGCCTGAAAGTCACTTTGCACATGGCTGTGCCAGGTGCTTGAGATACTTCTCGGGGGCTGTAGCAGAGTTGACAATAAGACCTGAGTCCTCCACTCAGCCAGGACTTTTCTCCCCAACTCTGCCTACCTTAGCAGTCCTCCTTCTAGAAGCTTGCTGTACCATGGGTGTGTGTGGTCCAAGGGCACTGTCCAATGCAGTAGACACCATCTGTGTGTGGTGACTCTGCACTTAAACTGTATGAGGTCCAAGGGTAAAGGACATACCAGGCTTTGATGATTTAGAAAGTAAAATGAGTGTAAAATAGGTTGATAATATTCCATATTGTATTAAATAAAATATATCACTGAGATTCACTTTACCTCTTCTTCTTACTTTTTTATGTGAAGATTAGAAAATTTGAAATGACATCTTTTATGGAATGATGCTGCTCAGTAACCAAAACATTCTCCAAACTATGATCTTTTCAATTTTAGAGGAAAAGAAAGATTCAGGTAGAAAGCAATCATACTGATTATATTAATTATAAATAACAACAGCCAATACTTTCTGAGATCTTCCTGGTGCTACATGTGGTAGCAAACAGTGTGAGTTTGAACACATTTAAAATTCATGACAACCTGTAGAGTGAGCTACAGGTTATCAAAGAAACAGGTACAGGCGGAAATAAGTTACCACTGTTTTATTTTAAGAAATGGTGAGGTTGGGAAGTTGGTACATTCATTTGGCTTATCTTGATCATTTTTCAATCTCAGTGCTCCCTCATTCCCCTCCCCATCTCCTATCTACCTATCTATCTATCTATCATCTATCTATCTATCTAACATTTATATTTTTAGAATTCTCATATAACAGAAAACATGTGGTGTTTAACTTTCTGAGCCTGGCTTATTTTGCTTAACATTATTGTCTTGACTTCCACAGGGTGGTAGAGTTGGGATTCAAATCTATATCATTTTGTTATAGAGACTGAGTTCTTAACTTCTCTGGTTTTGCTTTGACTGAGACTCACTCTGTAGAATCAAGTGACTCTGAAAATATGGCCAGTGACACAGACTCTCACTTCAAAGGAGTGTTTGTCCTATGTAATATCATTCTGGCCACCCATGAAGTCTTTTGGTTTACAGATGAGAAAAGTCAAAGTTCACTATTAATATAGCATCAATATCAGGGCAAATCATGATGGCTTCCAACAGGTGCCAACAGAAACCGCCATTTACTCATGTGGTCCTGGGATAATTTGGACTTGTTACATAATTGATATAGGGGGAAGAGATATAACTCCTAAACCTGCTCGATATCTGAAATACAAGTTCATGTTCTCTAAAATGGAAGAATGAATTCTAGGAACAATGGAGATTAAGAATAGGAAAAATTTACTGGGAGAAAGAAAGTTTCTGTCTAAGAGAGACAGAAGAGGAACCAGAAAGTGGGCTGCCCCCCCCACTTTTCCAAGATGTTTTATACAGCAAAGCCATGTGGGGTGAGGTGGGTACAAAGTGGGACAAAACTGTAAGAATGGAAATTTACAAGGTGGGCATGAGGTGGGAAAAAATCATGATCAACCAATAACATTGCAAGTACAGTCACCCAGGTAATATTGATTAAATGGGGATCATATGGGGGAGCAAGTCATGTAACAAGCATACAGATTTTCAGTAAGGGGGGGTCAGGGATATTTCCCTAGAGAGGCTGGGTTAAGACCTTGGCCCCTCGCCCAGGTGGTTGATACCTGTTTAGAATATCAATCACTGCTATTCATCCTACATGGATGTCATAGTTTCTCTCCTTTAATGCTGGCCTTCAGTGAATGTGTCTTCACTGTCTTCCATATTGGCTCCTTGTGGGCTGGCCCAGTCTAACTGCTACAAAATATCTAATTAACTTACCTATCTACAATATAATGACTCTAGTGGAGAGTGGTGAGCCATGCAGGAAGACAGAGTTATAAACCTGCCAATCCAGTGAAACACAGATATTACCCATAATTTAGGAAAGAGGAGAGCAGACAAAATGGAGAAGAGGAAGGACTATTCCTCCAAGAGGTTGTTGGAAAAATGCAGATAATTACATAGGAAGCTCTGCAAACAGTGCCTGGGATAAATTAAGTGCTTAACAAATATCTGTTCTTTTTTTCTGCTTTCTCCACTAAAGTCTAAAGTTTAGGATGTACTATGAACTTTACTAAATGTTGCATGGGTCAAATGTATCCTTCCTGGATTGCAAACAGCCCATCCAGGCACATGCTAAGAATTCAGTGAAATGACAAAAATCAGGTATAGAGCCAGCCACTTTGACTTTCTAAGAATGTCCATGTAGGGCCGGGGATTTAGCTCAGTGGTGCTGCCACCTGCCTCGAAAATGGAAAGTTTCAAGTTTAATCCCAGGTACTAAAAAAAAAAAGAATGTCCATGTCTTTTTTCAAATACATTATTATTGTAAAAGATGCCTTCATCTTCACAGTTTCCTCATTAAAAATAATTTTCATGTGTTCATTTCTCAACTACCGTTCTACTAGTTTTTTTCCATAGTATGTAATTTGAAGCAAATGTCAAACATGTAACTTTCATTTATAAATAGTTCTCTATACATTCTCAACAGATAAGAACTTAAAAAAACACAACACTGTGATCTCACCTAGAAAGTGAATAATGATTCCTTAATATTTTGCAGTTTTCCCAGTTCTCTCAAAAATGTCTTCTTAGAGTTGCTTTGCTTGGTTATACTTCCCCTGATTTTAAATTCCATTTCTCTTGTTTTCCCTCTCCTATTGCCTTTCCTCCTTCTCTATTTTCTCTATTCTACAAAATATTTAAAGACTCTTTCAAAGACATATTATATATGTAAAATGGTGAAACAAATTAACTTTAAAGTAATTGATAAAACATGACAAAGTGAATACAAGAAGAAAAGACAGATGGATCCAAGATTGTGGTGAGGACTATGAAGTTCCACCATGAAGCTATATGTGCCTTCCCCGGAAGCCATGCATTTTCTCTGAGCTTCCTAGCAGGACTACAAAGAGAGATATGTGCAACTGTGAAAATTAGAGTTGATAACACATAATACAATTGTGCAGGAGCAGCATGACCTGAGAGATGTTTCCCCATGGTTTCTGAAAAAGTCAATAATAACTAATCTGAAAAATCATGTTCTCCATAGTAGCCTTGAAGAAGAAGAGCAAGGGGTTTCATAAAGATTTTTAAAAAATCACATCCTGAGTATTCATTCTCCTGCTACTTGTGTTAATCAAGTCCCTTATAGCAAACATTTCTTGGAGTTCATGAATGTATACTCAGGTTTGTGTAGCAGTTGCTGGCTGATCTTACCTAAGAGCTCACCTCATTCAACCCAGATATCCTGAATAGCCCTGCTAGTCTAATTTTCCCCAGGAACCACTTTCACCCTATTGCTCTCTTATTCAAGGATCTTCAGTAGTTCCATATTAGCCTCTGAAAGTTTAAGTTTCTCTCCTCCACTTTCACTGTCATTTTGAAAAAGGAAAATTTGCTCAAGAGTTGCAAACTCTGAAGAAAATGAGATCATTGAATGGCTTGTGGATTTAGTGACTGGGAGGTCATGATGTTTCTAAAATATACCTGGGGGTGAATGTAGACTTAAATTTAGGGCCATGATGTTTAGCACTTAAGTTGTTCTTTGGTTGTTGTAGATGGGCTTTAGCTTTCTGAACCCACTGGCTAGGTTCCAGTCTTAGACATGTCACTTACCACTTGGAACAAGTTCCTTAAGCCTGTAGTGCCTCAGTTTCTTCACCTATAAATCGGAAATAATGTAATGAGACCTCCTAGGAGGTACTGTCGGGGAGATTGAATGAGCCAGACAGAGAAGTGCCACGTCAGGGTTAGCTATGCACTCTGTTGGAATGAGCACAATGCCTCTTTGTAGCAAGCCTAGCATTTCTTCATATTCTGACAGCTACGTCTCTTTTATTTTCCAAATATTTTCTGCCACTATTTATTTAAAAATCACTGAAAAGAACATTTTAGGAAAGTAAAGCAAGGGAAAAAAGTTTTTTGTTTTTTTTTTAACTTAAAAACTAGATAACATGAGCTAAGAGAGAATTATAATTTAATTCACTGGAGTTCTTTAAAAATGCATAAACAATGATAAACTTTCAAAGGCTTCAGGGCGTAACTCTTCCTAGGAACCATTTGTTCATGATACTCAACAATGGGGAGCTTTTTCTGAAGTTATCACAGGTCTTGCTTTGAGGTGCTGTATTTTTAGATTTGAAGTATAATAGAGACCCTAGCTATAATAGAGACACCAGCAGGAGGTTGCTCCGCCTCAGGGCCCTAGGCATTTCCATCAGCAATAAAAATGCAAAGAAGAGCCTCAAACTATATTGTCTGAAGCTCCTTTTATACTCAGCCACCGTCCATGTTTCTCAAATCATCTTTCATCAGATCATATTATTTAGGAAATGCAGTTTTAGAAGAAATGGATCCCGAATCTTTCCTTGGGTACATGAAATTCATCAGCAAAACGGTAGAGTCAAAGTATCTGGCCTCATCTTTCTGAAACCCAAGGAAAATAACTATAATAGAACTAGAAGAGATAATAAACATGAAATTTGAAATCACCCCAATTTCCAAGAAGTGCAAGAAGGGAGGCTTCACAGTAGAGCTCAGAACCACAGTGCTGTCTGAAGCAACTGTCCCTTCCAGGGAGTGACACCCTTGGCCATGTAGAACAGTGGGCTCTGAGGAGGAACACAAACTTCAAGGCATTCCTGAACCTTAGAGAGGATGCAAAACTGAATGAGAGAGAGAGAGACAGGCCATCTTTGCTAATGGGCAGCAAGAAACAGTGGGCAGTTGACCTTGCAGCTGAAGGGAAATAACTGTTAAATCACTCCTTATTGATCAGCACAGCAGGCCAGCGCTACTTCTTCCTGCCAAGAGGTGAGACAAGAACATGAGACAGAGAGAATACAAGCTGATGGTGGATTCTGCTCACTTCCCTGCCCTCTCAGCCATATCATTCTAAAAAAACCCAAAAACCATAAGAATCAGTCTCCATAAAGCAATGAGCAATCTCATAAAAAGATGAGTAGTCATGGGAAAGGAGTTCACTTGGAACATAACACAAATATATTGCAAGAAAAATAAACAGCAAGAATATGACAAAAAGTAGATTAACATTTCAAAAAGTTATGCCATAACCTAGATAAAAATTGTAAGGAACATTTTTCCATTAAAATGTATAAAAATGACTTTTATGAAGCAATAATTAACAGGAGAGCTATACTAACTCAAGTAAGAAGTAATTAAATTACTGAGAGTGATTTTTTTTTTTTAAAAAGAATTTACAGGGTTCTGGAAAAGAGAAAAGAAAAAAAGTAATTACAGAGAAAATTAACACTATAAGTTAAAAAAGAAATAATGTTTGAAATAGGGCATATATAAAGAGAATACAGTTGGAAGAAAGAGGAAAATACTGTAAATATAAAAAAACAGATATTTAAAATGATCAGTGAGAAAATAATAGATATGGAAGACAGGAAAAAGAACCTCAACTTTCCTATGAATGAGTGTCCTTATTAGAAGAATTAGAATAAATATTCAAATATAACACATTAAATATTTCTTCAATAAATAAGACCTAAATCCATACTTTGAAATGAACTCAGATGTTTCAAAGAAGAGGGGAAAAAAATAAGCAAAATCAACACTGAGACATAGCTTGGTAAAGTTACTAGACTTCAAAGATGAGTAAGAATCTGGGCCTAAAAAAATCAAAGTTACAAGAAGAAAAACTTAAGTTTGGCCTCAGAGATCTTCATAGGAATATTAACAGGTGGAATATAGTAAAAAATGTTTTCAAGTCCTAAAAAATATGTGGCCCAAGATTTTTCTACTTAGTCAAATTTTTGTTTGATATTTCCAAACATGCCAAAAGTCAGTAAAAAATTATTTATGTGTTCTTTCTTAAAATTCACAGTAAACTTAAAGATATCAATCAAAAGATGAAGAGAGTAGGTACAGTGGTAATGAGGGTAAGTACTGAATTTATCAAATAATAGAATAAGACTAAACAATTGGAGGAATTGTGATTGGAGAATAGAATATAATATAGAAATAATCACAGCAAAAGAAGTAAAAAATGAGAGGTAAAGAGAAGGAAAAAAGTCAGTGTAAATATGAGCACCTTATCCTTTGTAGCATGATTTCCAAATCTTCTGCTTACATGATAAAGCACATAGTAGAGATGTTAGTGTATTATTGAAAAGTATTAATAATACAATAACCCATAATTGGGGAGTATAGATTACACCATGAAATAAATGTAAATGTGGGTTTTTTTCTCATTTTTCATTGTGATGAGTCATCAGAGACTATGTAAGAAAGGTAAAAATATGACAAATTAGTACATAAAAGTATAAAGGTGATCATGAAAATATCCTAAAAATAGACTATAAACCTTCAGCACTATTTGAATGAAAAAAAAAAAACACTAATAAACCAAAGACCATTTTATGTAGGAAAATAAATATCTGTGTGTCTTACATTTCCTTGTTTTTAATTTGTATGTGTATAACATTGTGGAGAAAAAATGTAACCAGGGATGATTCAATTATAACTAAACATTTCTCTTATATTAAAAAATGTAAATCTATTGAGCAAGATTCCAAGCTTGAATTGGAAAGCATAATTCCAACATATGCTATGCACAGACACAGATGGTTAAATGTTTGCCAGGTAAATACAGCAGAAATAAGTAGGTCTCCTGATTTAAAGTTTGTTGCAATAGTCTGAATGTGCATCTCACCCCATTCATATGCATAAAGGTAACCTCCAGGGTGATAGTATTAAGAGGTGGACCCTTTAAGAGGTGATGAGGTCATGAGATCTCTGTCCCTCTGAATGGGACAGGTGAGCCTGTAAAAGTGACTTGAGGTATCCTTTTTGTCCTCTGCCATGTGAAGACACGTATAGGATGACATCTGTGAGGAAGGCTCTTGAGATACTGAATCTGCTGGTTAATGTTGGACTTCTCAGTCTCCAGAACTGTGAGCAATAAAGTTTTGTTGTTTATAAATTATCCAATCTCAGATATTTTGTAATAACAGCCTGAATGGGCTAAGGTATTAGTTCAGGGTGAATTAAAGAAAAAGTATTAGAGATAAATAACATTTTACAAGGAAAAAGATATAATCCATAATGATCTAATACATATGAATAGATATTAAATGTACAAGCATTTAGATTCATAAATCACAAGCTACTGGAAATATAAAGAGAACTAAGGAAGAAAATGCTGGCATAAGAGTTTTTTACTGGTACATGTTTGCCGTAAAATGATCACATTCATCATAGAGAATTTGTACTTGTACATAATATATCTTAATTCTTTTCTTCCCATTCCCTTCTCCTCCCTTCAGCCCTTCTTCCCCTCCCCATTTACAAAAATTTTGTTTCCATTTTGTTTCTTCCACTCTCTTTTTTAAAAATCTCTTTTGCATTCCTTTCCTTCCCCCTCACTCCTCCCTAGTTCCTCTTCCCACTTGAACATGCTCTTCCTACTTCCCAATATCTGTCCTCTAGTTTGCTCTTTATTTACCCTTTGGGTTTCTCACACAAAAGAAACAATGCAATATTAAAACTTGTGTGTCAATTTATTTCACTTAAAATTATGGTCTCAAGGAGCATCTGTTTAGCTAGGAATGTCTCAAGTTTTTCCTTCTTTATGGCAGAGTAGTACTTCATTGTATAAAAAAACCACATTTTCTTTATACTTTCATCCATTGACAGGCATATGGGCTGCTTCCAAGATTTGGCTATTATAAATTGTGCTGCTATCAACATGGCTATTCATATATTACTGTGGTGTGATACACTTAACTCTTTCAGAGAGCTACCTAGAAAGGGAATAGCTGGGTCAAATGGAATCTTTACTTTCAGTTTTTTGAGGAATCACCATACTGATTTTTATAGTGGTTATACCTATTTACACTCCCATGAACAAGAGAAAGTGTTTCTTTTTCCCCACAGCCTTGGTAGCATTTGTTATTGGTTGATTTCTTGATGATAGCCATTCTTTCTGGAGTAAGATGGAATTTAAGTGTTGTTTTAATTTGTGCTTCTCAAATGACCAGTGATGTTGTATTTTTCATATATTTATTTGATGTTCATATATCTTCATCTGAGAAGTGTCTATTCATTTCAGATCCCCATTTTTGGATTTAAAGACCTGAGGATAAATGGAACAGAATAGAAGATGCAGAAAGAACTCAAAACACACTCAGTTACCTTATCTTTGACAAAGGGTCGAAACATCTTCACTGGAAGAAAGATAGCATCTTTAAGACATTTCTCAGACAAAGAAGTAGAAGAAGCATATAAACATATGAAAAAATGTTCAACATCACTGGTCATCCAAGAGATGCAAATGAAAATAACACTGAGATTCCACCTCACTCCAGAAAGAATAGCTGCTATCAAGAAATCAACAAAAACAAATACTGGCAGGATTGTAGGAAGAAAGGAACCCTTCTCCATTGTTGGTGGGAGTGCAAACTGGTGCAACCACTGTGGAAATTAATATGGAGATATCTCAAAAAATTAGGATTAGAGGTCTATAAATTTTCTTGGTAGGACCGTTTTCATTGCATCCCTTATGTTCTGTTATGTCATATTGGCATTATAGTTTAATTATGGAAACTATCTAATTTCTTCTTTAATTTCATCTGTGACCCATTGGTTGTTCAGAAGGATATTATTTAATTTCCATGTCTTTATGCAGTTTTTGTGGTATCACTTGCCATTGATTTCATCAATTTCATTACATTGTGATCTGACAATATGCATGGGATAATTTCAATTTCTTTGTATTTACTTAAGCATGTTCTATGAGCTAGTATGTTTGGCCTATTTTGGAGAAATACCCATGTGTTGCTGAAAAAAATATGTATTCTGTTGTTGTGGGCTGGAATGCTCCATAGATACCTACTACATCAAAAGTTTGGCTCGAAGGTTTGGCTCAAAGTTTTGGTTTAGCTCTGATAATTTTTTGTTGATATTTTATCTAGTTGATCTATTTGTGACAGTGAGGTAAGATCAAATGTATTAGTATTCATTGGGTTTTCTCATATTCATTAGTGTTTGTTTTATATAGTTGAATGTGCTTATTTGGTACATATATCTTTATGATTATCTCTTCCTGTTGGATTGTTCCCTTGAGAAGTACGTAGTGACGTTTTGGCTCTTCTAATCAGTCTTGGCTTGAAATCCACTTTGTCTGCCAATAGAATAGCTACTCCTGCTTTTTTCTGGGTTTCTGCTGCATGGAGTGTTGTTTTTCATCCTTTAACTTTCAGTCTATGAATTTCTTTTTGAGTTAAATGTGTTTCTTTTTTGCAGCATATTGTTGGATCTTGTTTCTTGACCTATTCTGCCAATGTGTTTCTTTTGAATGGTGAGATGAGACCATTCACATTGGTGGTTATAACTGATAGGTATTGACTGATTTATCCTTGTTACTATATTATTTTTCTGTTGTTGATTCCCTTTCTTTCCCTTCTCTTCAATTGCTTGCCTTGCCTAGTAGAGTCAATGTATTGGGATTTTTGGAATTGTTGTCTTCATTGTTTCTTTCTGGAATATCCTTCAGAACTTTTTAGAGTGTTGGTTTGGTGAGTATGAATTTCTTCAGGTGTTCTTCATCATGGAAGTATCTTATTTCTCCATCAATTTGAAAGACAATTTTTCAGGGTACAACAGTCTTGTTTGGAGGTTGTTTTCTTTTACACCTTGAAATATTTCACTCCAAGCTCTCCTTGACTTAGGGTTTGTGTTGAAGAAGTCTTATGAGTTTCTGATGGGTTTTCCTTTATAGATGATTTGTTTCATTTCCTTAATAGCTTGTAGTATTCTGTTCTTGTATTTAATTTCTAGAATCTTGACTATATATGCCTGATATATATATATATATTATAATCATGACTATTTGAAGTTCTGATCCCTCACTTATCTATGTGTCTCAAAATTTTTTCCATGCTTAGAAAGTTTTCTGCTGTTACTTCTGTGAACAAATTTTTTATCTTTTATATTATCTTCTGATTTTTATTGATTCCAATTAATTTTATATTACTTCTCTTTGCATCATCTAGCAGCTGTTGGATTGATTTTTCATAGCCCCTTACTATTTTTAAGAAGTCACTTACTTGATGATCACCAATTGCAACACTGTCTTCTAGCTCTGATAGTCTATCTTCACATTGGTTGATTCTGATGGACATACTTTCAATAGAATTTTTAATCTCTGGGATATCTGTTTGAATCTGTTCTATAGCCAGTTCTTTCTCATGTTGGGCATTCATGGTTTCCATGTCTTTCTTAAGCTCCTCTATTTTCTAAAATCTGTATCTATGCTAGATTTACTAACCGTTTCCTTCATTATGGTCATCATCACTTTAATTATCTGTAATTATTTCTCTTTTGGTTTTGTCTAGAGACTTATTCATGTGCTATTTTATTTCTGCTACTACTACTTCAGAAAATTCAGTTTGTGGTATTAGGTAATAGTAACAGAGATGACTAACTGTGAAAAGGATAAATAATAAGGAGTAGAGATTAAACTAGAGGAAAAGAAAATAAGAAAAAATGCTAAGGGAACAAGTTGAAAGAGGGGAAGGGAGAGAGAGATAAAAAGGAAGGCACATTCAAACAAATAAAATAAAGTAATATTAAAAAGAGGGGAGGGCCAGGGATTTAGCTCAGTGGTTTCGCTGCCTGCTGAGCAAGCATAAGGACCCGAGTTCGATCCCTGGTACCAAAAAAAAAAAAAAAAAAAAGAGGAGAGCACAAGAAAATGGGTGGTAAAACTCCATCCTCCATCAAAAGAAAAAAATATAGTGAAAAACCAAGACATGGGGAGAGAGAGAGAGAGAGAGAGAGAGAGAGAGAAGTTCCTATGTATTTCCAGAGGAGTGTTTTCTTCCCAGCCCAGCAGTCCTTAATCTTAAAAGTCACTTTCCTCTTTGCCCCTCTTTATAGTCTGTGAGTTTGTATGGAGGTTACTAAGTTCAAGGGGACCTCTCTCCATAATTCCATTTGTGGGAGCTGTTCAAGCTGGGCAATCAGACCAGGAACGATATGGGGCCTTTGTTCTGAGGCTCCTGTCATGGATTCCTGCTGGCTGGGGACCGATACTGGTTATCCAATGTGTATTCTAGTGTCCATGGGCAGGCTCCTGACACCATGCAGAGCCTTGTGTGGATTTGGGATGCACAGAGGAGAAAGAAATTTGCCCAAGATTAACATGGGGAGATTTCTGCAGGCCCAGTGAAGGCACAGGGCCCTGGGTAGTGTCTCATAGATATCTGGAGTGCTGGGAAGAACAGATAGGCCTTTAACCCTTGCTGCTTAACCAGGCAGAGGGCAGGCCTATTGCATTAGGCAGGGAGTGTGCCCAGGACTCTGGTCGAATGCAGGCTGGAGACTCTGCTGTACTCAAAGTGGAGGCAGTCTACCTAGTGTTGAATGGGTGCTGCTACAGTCCAGGTGTACAAGGTGGAGATTTACACTAGATTCAAACACCCTGTGTAAACCCAGATTGCTCCAGTATTGGTGCTGGAGGTCAGACAGAAACTCTGGCAAGCCTAGGATTGGAGCAGGGCAGTGAAAACCTGGGGTACTGAATACTGACTCAAACCAGACCAGTGTTAGCTTTGTGTGCTGGATGAATGTCCCAGTTTGCATGACAGCCTCGCAGTGGTGACTCAGGTATGCCCAGGGTCCAATATTGAAGACTCCCATCACAAGTGCCCATCACTTATTTTTTCCCTCAGGGTCTAAGAATGAATGGGTAGGTGGGGAGGGAGCAGCTCCCATCCCTGGACACTTGCTCCTGGTTTGTGTGGGAGAAGATGTTGTCAGGCTGCAGCCTCCTCCTTTTTTGGAGAGGGAACAATGAGGTGAAGGGCTCATGTATGCCAAGTCTATCCTGTGTGGCTAGACTCTGCCACTGTTTGAATTGTGCCAGCTATTTGGGAGCTTCTCACAATGGCTGCTTCCATGGTGGGTATGGGCTAGCCCTATTGGGCTGCTTCCCCACTTTTAAACTCCTGTGTGTTTGTTTTGTTTGATCTACAAGTCTCTTCTTGCAAATTGATTTTTTGCATCAGTGCATATGTCCCTCCCCTTCTTCTAATTACTTGTATTTTTAGTTGATCTCTAAGTCTTTCAGATGTGACTCCTCCTCTGTTCAGCCATGTTGGAATCTCTGGCATAAGAGTTTTAATTCACCTCTCTCATCCATGATAAAGCAGTCCTGAATAGTGTAATTTTTAAGATACATATGTCCCAAAACACACACACACACACACACACACGCACACACCTAATATTTTAATTACCTATATATCACAAAAATGAAGACTATACCTTCTGTTTAAACTATGTAACATTTTTTAAAAAACAATAATAAAAATATCCTCAATTAATCTCAAGTTGAAAAGGAGCTTAATAAAAAAACATAATCACAAAAAAATAACAAAAATACTCGAATATCCAGAGATTAAAAAGACAAAGATGAGAAATTCTCATGATAAAAAGCAGGGAAGGAAGGAAGTACTCATATCATGGTTGTGAGTTTTCATATCACTTGCCAGGCTCACGACTTCATTTTCTAAGCTCCCTGCCTCCCGCAAGAGAGAAGAAGGAAATTCATTTCTACAGCATGCTTTACCTAAACTGAGAATTTCCTGATAAATTGTCCTACAGTGTTCATTCCAATTCTTTCCTTTGGTGTGTTAAATTTATTTAGGTTTTAATTTCATTCATCATTACAAATTAATTAAAAAATTTGAAATTCTTTATTTGAATGCCAGCCGTGGTTTCAGATAACCAGACATTTCTTCACACATTCACACACTACAAAGATCTGGTAAGTGCAGTTGGGCCTGCGAGGCAGGAATAGGAAGCGAGGCACTGTAGTCACTCTCTCTGGGACCTGAGGAAACTGTGCATTGTACTGGATGCTTTGCTGACTTTTCTGTGTGATGGTGAAATATCCGCTCTCCTTGCCATGCCTGCAACATGGAAATACTGTATTCTTTTCACTTCTAAGTGCACCTTGCTTTGTCTACTCCTGAGATCTGAAGGCTTAGTAGCTTAGAAAATTCTGTAGTCTTCTGCATACATGAATTGGTTTGCTGTGGTTTTGGTGAACCAAGAGCTGAAGATATGAAATGGAAGGTTCCAGAAAAAGACAATTCCTCTGTTTTTAATTGTGCGTTACTTTGAGTATAGGATAAAAGCTCATGCTATCTCTCTCTCTCCCCACTTCAGATATAATTCATCCTTTTTACATGATACTTACCTATTCATCACTTAGTAGCCACCTTGGATATTTGATAGTGTTGTAGCACCTGTATTACTTACTTACTAATGACCCCAAAGCATGAGAGTGGTGCTGCAAAGGAGGCAGCAGGACATAAAATGACAGACTAACTCTAGCAACACTGGTACTACATGGCAACACTGCAGGGTGGATAGGAAAAAAAGCTTATTGAGGTGTTAGCACTTTCTATGGTTTCAAGTATCCACTGGAGGGCTTGAGTCATGTAGTCCACCCAATGGATAAGAAGCAGAGGACTATTGTGCTAAACAGTCTGCTCTTATTTTTCTGCCAGGGTGTCTAGCCCTTGGCCAACGTTGAGGCTTTCAGATGACCCAGGTATGATGAATCTTCACTTTCCTGATTAGCTCAAGACCTTGCCCACTCACTCACTTGCCCACTCACTCCTGGAAAGGGCTCTTTCAGAAAAAAATTGCTGGCAGAGCTAAACCCTAATTATGACTTCAAGACACTGTTCAAGTTATTTTTTCCAGGAATCTTCATCTACTATTTAATGTTTATTTTTTCTCATGTAGTCTGATGACTACATGTGCCACTCAATTTTTAAATTATTTTTCACCTTCTTTTACATCAAATAGTTGCTAAGAAAACATTTGATTGAGAAAGCAAACAAAATCCTTTACTACCACCACTAACAACAATAACAAAAAACAAAACAGAGCCAGGGATTTAGCTCAGTGGTGCCACCACCTGCCTCACAAGTGCAAGTTTCTGAGTTCAATCCCCAGTACCAAAAAAACAAAACAAAACAAAAAAATACAAACTTCAACAAAAAACAAAACAAAATCAAAATCCAACTTAGCCCATGGCCACTGAAAATTTTATTTTTGAGTAATGTCCTTGTTTACAATTAATTCTTTTGTTAAAAATTAAGGTTGGGGAGAGGATTGAAGCACATCATCTATAGCATTTATCACGTTCACCAAAACATTCAAGCTAGTCTTCAATATTTTAGGGACGTTCTCAACAGCAAAGCTTCTTGGTGCAATATGTTGTGTAGTAATGATAAGAGCCTAACTTTGTTACCAAAAAGCATAAATGGATCTTGAATTTTTCTTAGCATATCAAGGGCAACATCAGTACAAATCAATTCACATATGACAAGCATTAACTTATACTTTCAAAAAGCACTCATGACAGGGCTGAACTCATCCATCTCTTTATAGTTGTTTGCAATGGTTCACAGAACAAGAATTCTTTGATCCATTTTTCCTTTATGTACATCACAGACACAGGGGCTCACAATAGCTGTCAGCCCCTGAAGACTCAGCTGAATACCCACGTGGAAAGGTCTAATGTGGCTACTTTCTGTAAATTGCTCCTTCATGAATTTGAGAGGTCACATCATTTTCTCAAATACCTACCAATGGTAATTTCTGCATCTGCTTCCAATACTATTTTTTGAGAATCTCTCTCAATGCATGAATTTTTGCTAATTTTTCAGTTGTTGTATGAAATTTCTTTCCTTTGCCTTACAAATATGCAATAGGGCAAGAATCTTAGGATAAACATGGGCTTCTTAGGTGTCAAACCCAAGTATTTTAAAGCATTTTTTAGGAGCAGCCTCACATCCAGCTGCACAGCCTTGCTTTGTTGAAAGGTTGGACAGCTCTGAAGGTTTAAATTTGAAGTTTGAAATTAATGAATTTTATTGCAGTCTATTAACAGTACACACCAAACCTCTTAAAATCTCTGTCTTGATCTGTGTTTCTTTAACATAGTTGTTTAACATGACTTCTCTGATGTGAGGTGGAGTTTGGCCGGGTGAATAAGCCCTGACTTTGTCTACGTTACCTATATGGGTACTTTGAGAGCAGCTGATGTTTACCTAGCAGTTTCTATGACCCAGGCCCTGTGTTTTGCAAACACTATTGCATATGATCCTCACAGAGACTCAGTCTAAATAAGGATTGTAATTCTAACCAATGTACAAAAGCAGAATTGATGTTTAAAAGAAGTTAAAAGACTAATCAACTAATTGATCACCAATGAAAGTAGCTTACTTATTATTTTGAAAATCAATCATTTATCCAGCCTTCCTTAAGTAAATGAGTATCTCATTGTAAATGAAGAAAATTTTCTTTTTATAGAATACATGAAGAAGAATACATGAAGAAGATATAAGTTAATACATGAAGAAGATAGATGAAATTAGAATATCATTGTTTTGCAACCCCTAATGAATCTAGGTACTAAACATAAACAAGTGCTAAACAGAGGTAACCAAGTAGTATGTGCTACCTGTTGAAAGAACTGACACCATTAAGTTATGAAGAATTCTTGCCCCCACTCCTCAAAAAAGACCCTGAATCTGCATCTGATTCAAACCTGTAGGTATAAACAAAGAGAACTCAGAGGACAAGGGAACATGCTAAACATGCAGGGATACAGTCAGATAAAATAGACTGTGGGAAAGTCTACAGGACAAGCAATCAATTTTTTTTCAGGCAATAACTGCATGAAAAAAGATGGAAGCAGAATATGTAGACTGAAAGAACTATATCAACTAATTGCAATGAGTGGGCATTATTTGGGAAATGATTTAAATTATAAGAAAATTAGAAAACTTAAGATAATTGTAAATTTAAGCACTGATTACATATTTAATATTAAGGAATTTGTTTAATTTTTAAGAGTGATAATGTTTTTTGTAGTTTTGTTTTAAAAGATTTCTTATGTTTTACAGATACACACCAAAATGTTATGAATAACACTATACAATGTGATCTATGATGTGTTCCCAAATAATAAAGTGTAGGGAAGTGAGTTACAATAGAAATTAACCAAGATTGAGTTAATTGTTGAAGTTAAGTGATAGGTATGTGAGGATCAGCTATTACATCTAACTCTGTACTTTTTCAAAATCAGAGAGAGAGAGAGAGCTAGAGAGAGTGATTAAACTAAGTTAATGTTACATTCCTAGAAAGAAGATGAACTAGTGTTAGAATAAAGGCAATTTTACTCTAGAATTGATTTTTTTACATGTTTATGCTATCTAAAAAGAGATATTGAAATGTGGGTATTAAATGATGACAGATCAAGGAGCAACTTGCCATCTCTCATCTCCTCATTGATACTCAAGAGTAAGAGAGCAGATGGACACTGTGAATTGAAATTTAGAAAACTGAGCTTTCTCTACATGTTCTGATTGAATTGAAATAATTCCTCTTTATTTACTTTCCTGTAATTTCTCTCTCAAAAAGGAGGGATCTCATTTCCCTACAGGGTGCCTACATTACTGGTTAAAATAAAATACCTCTCACAAAACTAAATACTTCTGTGTCTTTGAAAGAAAGTCTGGTTTTTATTTTTTTCCAAGATACGTCATGTACAGGTACAAGCACCCAATGATAAATGTAAATGTATTGTATACCTAAAATGTACCAATAAAAGAATTTAAGGAAAAAAAAAAAAGAAAGTCTATCCAAGCCTCTACTTTGCCTAAAAAATGGTACTTCATCTCAGCCACTTTATAGCTCTGTCATTCACTTTAGGATTTTCTAAGTCACCTCAGAGTCAATGTGTTGACTTTCTTCATGTTTCTCACTGGGATCATATTAGAATTCTTAGAATCTCAAGGCATCAAGGAATGGGAAAGGGTCAGGAAGTGTTTCTAATCTTTGCCATCTGTGCAGGGACATCTGCTATAATATTCCTAGTCATACTGGTGCCCAGACATTGCCTGATATACTCATGTTAGAACTGTTTCCCATCTGGCCTTTGATGAAAAATCCAATGGGATAATTCTGCATCTTTCTTTGTCCCATAGGAAGATCCTTCAGATCTACTGCCCTCTGAAAAAGCACAGCTCTCTTCAATATTCCCTTTTCTGGTACCTGCCTTAGGCTTACTTGGACCAGGCCCCTGGGCTGCCTAGTTCAAGCTAGTATTGTTCTATTCACCCAGGTTGGAGAAGATATCTGTCCTATCCCAGCTTTTCCAGGCTCCACCCAGGTCTCAACAAACTTGTTGCCCTTACTTTTGGATTTGGACCTCAGCAGAAGGAAGCATGTAATCCTTTCTCAGACTCCCTTAGTATTACTTTCCTTTTACTGTCTTCCTCTCCACATGTATTAGTTCCTTTTCTCATTGATGAGACAAAAATACTCAACACCTGAAGTTAAAGGAGGTAAGGTTTATTTCAGCTCACAGTTTATAGAGGTTTCTGTCCATAGTCAGCTGGCTCCAAGGCAGGGTGGCATGGCAAAAGGGCATCACAGAGGTGAAACAGTTCATGGAAGACAGAAGGCAGCAAAGCAGTGAAGTAGTGAAGCAGAAGCAGCAGCAGCAGCAGCCTTCTTTCTGTCCCTTATATTGCAGGTAGCTCTCACACCCAGGTTGGGGCACCCTTAATCCCAGCATCACATCCTTAATCCCAGCCTCAAACACCTTAGATTCAGTAAACTCCAAAAGGCCTACCTATGACCACATGAGCATTTGTGAGGACATCTAGATACAAGCCATAACATCAAGTTCAGGGAATTTTTGTCTAGTATGAAGTAGGCAGAAAATTCACTGTCTGAATTATTATTTGACTGAAGGAGTCTTTTCTGGATGGATACAAACAGTCTCAATCAAATTCTCCCTTTTGTGATTAATCCTTGCTAGAACAACAATTAAAAGACAGTTCCTTTGATCTTGGGTAGGGATCCCAAAGAGCAACTCTTTGGTAACTTTAATTCCCTGGGTATGTTGCAGCATGGGGAATGTGAGAATATAGAAGTGATCATGTGATTAACGAGGTTAACCCCACATTTCCTCAAGTTCTCATACATTTTTTTCCCCATTAACTTTATTGGTACATTTCAGTATAAAATACAGTTACATTCATCATTGGGATCTTGTACCATTACATGAGTCTCTTGGTTCTTTTTTTTTTTCCCCCTTCCCTTGCCCTCCCTTCATCCCC
>NW_004624748.1:3667724-3712643 GCF_000247695.1 Heterocephalus glaber | reverse complement strand
AGTAATTATTTCTGATTTCATTTTTCCCAGATCCTCTTTTGTTGCCAGTTCAGAGAGTCCAGGTGTTTGAGTATCAGATTGTTCCATCTCGTTTCCCGTTGGGGTTGCGGTACGTGATCTGGAAGTCTGTTTTTTGAGGCTTGTTTATGTGTCTTCTCATTTCCACGGGGGGAGGGGTGCTTCTGGCGCCCACACGGCTCACCTTCTCAGCCTTAGGAGCTTGGGATGGCAGCGGGGGAGCTTCCTTCTGGGTGCTGGGACTGGCTCAACTTCTCTGCCCTAGGAGTTTGGGATGGAGGTGGGGAGCTTCCTTCCGGATGCTGGGACTGGCTGAGCTTCCTTGCCCTAGGAGCCTGGGATGGCAGTGGGGGAGCTTCCTTCCGGGTGCTGGGACTGACTGAGCTTCACTGCCCTAGGAGCCTGGGTTGGAGGCAGGGAGCTTCCCTTCTCATACATTTTTTGCATCAAATCTCCCTTAATCTAGTGTGCATCTTCAGGGGTGTAAAAATCCAAAACGTATAGTAATATCTACCTCATAAAAATTGCAGGACTTAATGAAATAAATTGTTTACTGTAGTGCTGGGGACACTACAGTACCAGTCAAAATTTCTCATTGACTGACTCATTAATCTATTGCTATCTCTGTGGTTGAATCAATGACACCAAAATATTTTCACTATATTCAGGAATCCTTGAAAGTCTTAAGAATCATTAATTAGTGATAATCTTTAAACATGTACTAAGAAGTCACTGATTATTTGCTATAGCACTAGGAAACTCAAAAAAGTTTTTCTTGAAGTTATGAACTATCTTAGGATACAAAAGATATGAAAAAACCTCTTATTTTCCTTTTAAAATGTGGTAATATTTTCAAACACATAATTGGTGCTCTCTTAAATTGGGAAAAGAGAAAAAGGAGTTACATTATTTGTTAAAAATTATCACAGGTCATTGATCACATAAATTTCCTGACCATCTTTGTAATGCTCTCTATAGAAGCTGGGACAATTTCTAATGGCAAGATTCATTAGTTGTGGAATTGCTGGCTAACATATTACATTCAAACTTTGCACTTTGAAGCAATAGGTCCATATTAATTCATAGTTTCAAAGAATTAGGAATTCAGGAGCTGTTTAGTTGGGTGATTCTGACTCAGAGACTCTGAAAAGATCACATTCAAGATGTTGATGAAGGATTTAGACATGGAAACTGGTTTTCACCAGATGGAGAGATTTATATAAGAGACAGTGAGAGATGAGTGAGCCTCAAACAGAACTGAAGTCATTTATAACCTAATCTTGGAAATGTCATCCCATAACTTCTCTCATATTCTGTTCAAAGGAAGACATGAAATTCATTGGCTATTTCATTTAATTACACAAGGGGAACTACACAAGGGCATGAGTCCCAGGGTGTGGTGTTTGAAGAATCAATCACCTTGGAGATCTCCTGCTGTACATAGATGTTCTCAACACAACCCAGGCTGAGAAATGGCTGAGCCTGAAATCCCTTCTTCACAATTGGGTTGCTTGGGGAGTGATCTGGCTACATGTAGAGTGCCATTATGATGACAGTGAATTTCAAAGATCTCACAATGGAGGAAGATCTAACACTACACAATCAGTTTAATATCGATAATGAACATGGGAGGTTAGAAAATGGGCTGTCCTTAATGCCCATGTTTAGAGAAGCTCCAGACCACTTAACTCAGTGGCCATTTAGCAAATGGTGCTAACCTTTCAGAAATTTTTAGCAAACATCCCAAAAGAAGAGGAGAGTAGTCTAAGAGATACTTATGTTTCCACATTTTATGGATGTCTCTCAGAGGAACAAGTATCACAGAAAATATTCAAAGGACCTTCATAACACCATGGTTAGCCACCTCTGTATTCATTGGGAATTTTTTAATAAATATATGATAATGGTTTTGTCTTTTAAACTTATGGTCTTTTTGAAATATCCCAATAGTAGTAACTATATTTATTGTAAGTCTACTAACAGAAGATACTTTGAAGAGAACACTTCTTTTACCCTCTGAGGTCTTTGAATTCATGACCAAGGCTATCAATGGACTAAAAAGAAACATAAATAGGAGCCGGAGATTTAGCTCAGTGGTTCCACCTCCTGCTTTGCAAGTGCAAGATCCTGAGTTCAATCTCCCATACAAAAAAAAAAAAAAGGAACACACATGGCTGTTAGTGTGTAGGGCCAATGGACAGCTGGCCTATTCTTCCTGCAAGGGCCGTGGGAAGGAACAGACGAAGAGGGTTTGAGTTGGGAAAGAACAACAAAAGCCATAGGGGACAGGCACTCCCACACATTGCTGGTGAGAGAGTACATTTTTACAACCTCTGTGAGGTCAGTTTAGAAATATACATCAAAATTACAACATGCTTAGACTCTTTGACCTAGAAATTCCACTTGTAGGAATTAATCTTAAGAATGCATTTGCACACATGTTGTATACAAGGTTATGCAGTGAAACACAATTCGGAGAGGCAAAAGTCTGGGAATAATCTACAATATTCACTAATGGTAGAAAAATTTATAGCATACCCCCATAATGTGAAATTATGTCACAGTAAAAAAACAGTATGAAGTTGTCTATACAAAAATCTGCTCACAGATGTTTATAGCAGCTTTAGTCATAATTGTTGAAACTTGGAAGAATCAAGATATCCTTCAGTGGGTGACAAGATAAACTGTGGTACATCAAAATGATAAACTATGATTCAGTGCTGAAAAGAAATGAGTGATTAAGCCACAAAAATACATTTAAATACATATTGCTAAGTGAAAGTTGCCAATCTGAAAAATATTACATACTATAACATTCCAAGCGTATGACATTCTAGAAAAGGCAAAACTTAGGAAACTGTGTAAAAATCAGTGGTTACCAAAGGTTAAGGAGGATGAAACAATGAATAGATGGAATAGAAATTATTTTTAAACCAATGTATAATCAGCTTTCTGTTACCTTGACAAAATGTAGAAGATAATCAATTTAAAAGGTGGAAAAGTTTATTTTGGTTCATAGTTTCAGAGATTTCAGTTAGTGGTTGCTTGACTCTGGTGATTTGGGCCTGTGATGGTATAATGCATCATGATAGGAATGTGTGGTAGAGGAGTTTTGTTCACCTGTTCACCTCTTGGTGGCTGGGCAATGAGAGGGAGAGGGAGAGAGAGAGAGAGAGAGAGAGAGAGAGAGAGAGAGAGAGAACTGAGGTCCCAATATTCCCTTCAATGTCACACCCTTGTAACCTAGCTTCCTCTAGTAGGCTCCACCTCTTAAATATTCCATTATCTTCCAGTACTGTAATGGGTTCAGAATCACATGTTTAACACACGAGCCTTTGGACATTTCAGATCCAAACGTTATCAGGCAGTGAAACTATTCTGCATGGTCCTACAATGGTGGATAAATGACATTATACATTGTCCAAATCTATAGAATGTATAACACTAGAGTAAATCTTAATGAAAACTATGGACTTTGAGTGATAGTAATGTTGAATATAGTTCATTGATTTAACAAATGCACCATTCTGATGGGTTATGTTGATAGATGTGGGGCAAGGGTTGTTCCTGTGTGTAGGCAGGAGGTACATGGGAACTTGCTGTATTTTCTGCTTAACTGTTCTATAAACCTAAAAGTATTATAAAAATATAAAGTCTACTAAAAATATATAAGCAAGTTCTTTGTGTAGTAACCTGGAACATCGCCAAGATAGGTTGTTAAGTCATAAAAGCAAGGTCTTTCTTGTGAGATCATTTGCTAGGAAGAGAAGTGTACCCACCTTCTTAAAGTAGTTCTGTTATATGAGATACTAGTATAATTTATCAGTGTGACTAATCCCTTTTTTTTTGGTACCGGGGATTGAACTCGGGACCTCGTGCTTGCATGGCAGGCAGTGGCACCACTGAGCTAAATCCCTGGCTAATAATCCCTTTCTTAATATGCAGAGGCATTTAGTGGGGAGGGAAAAAATTGAACTCATATCTTTTTAATTTTTTGAAATATTGTTGAGCTCCCAGGAGTTTCAGTAGCATGACCTGGTGAGGAGTATAGTGTGTCTCAACTCTATAGGGCTTCTGTGAGTTGCTCAGCATCAGGTTGCAGATCCACACTACATCCAATTGGCCAGTTTATCTTGACTCAAAAGCAAACGGTTCATTAATCATAGCCTAACCTCCTCTCCCTATTGCCTGACTGTAAGAGAAGCTACATATTTATTTATTGAACAAAACAAAACTCTTGCTTCTAACTAGTAGGAGAAAAGGTCAAATTTCCAAGTCATGATGTAAACAGAGAGCTAATGGTAAATAATTTTGAGGTTATGTCTATGGTATAGAGCTGTTTGTAAGAACAGTGGAGTGTTAAGCAGTTAGAATGCCATTAGTGACATTGACATGGAAAGAATGTGAGCACATTGACGAAGTCCACTGTATAAGGACTGCTTCTGGCTACCACCTCAGAGGGAACAAACAAGCCTCAAACTGGTGGGAACTCAGATCTTGTGCCCTTTAAAAACTGAAAAAGAAAAAAGGGGAGGAGGTAGAAGAATGGAACTGTTGTTCCTGGAAGACATGGGCAGAAATTGTCTAGTTCTGTTCCTTTGTTTTAGGAAAGAAATTAGAGGAAGCTGAAGTGACCTAATTTAGAAGGCAAAAAACATATTTCCACTGGCTCTAATTCTCCCTAAATTTTTTCCTAGATGCCTGACTTCATGGAAGGGGAGAAGAGGTGCCAAAGAAGAAATGAGAGAGAAGAAAAGGCAGTGAACAGCAACTAGAAATCATGGAGAAGCATTATATATTTCCTCTGAAGAAATTTACATATTTATTTCTTCAGTTTTCATAAAACTTTCTCAGAGAAAAAACATTGTGAGACAATAAATACAAATTTTTTGTGTTGGTAGTGCTGGGGATAGAACCTAGTATCTTGTATCTTCTAGGCAAGGGCCCTCCCAGTGAGCTACACCTCTAACCTTATGTAACATTTACGAATATGTATTCCACATCAGCTTCCACTGTTACCAGAGTGGTGAAGATGATTCACACAATATTTACTGAGAGCCCCTGTAACTTGATACCTAGACGGAGTATCTAGCAGTTAGTCCCCTGAAAAATACAATTTCTTTCAGCATGCCCAAGCTGGCCAGAGGTGGGTCAGCCAGGGCTTCATCTGTTCAAGGCCAGGACCAGTCACTAGGGTCATAGTGACTGAATGTACTGTGGCCAAACCAGGTCAGAGTAGTCAGGAGTTGGCCTCAACCAGACAGGACTGGTCATATCAATATTGAATAATTTTTAACTAAGGAAGCTTTATTTTTATAGTTAGGAAATGCTTGTTCCCAAGAATTTCCCTTTATGCTTCTGCATCATTTTGATGTGGTCTTGCTAAAAGTTCTGCATGTTGATTTTCATGGACCTTTCACCTTTATAGGCTCCTTTAATAATTTTTAAAACTATGCTCTAAAAATATTAAAATTTTTATTTAAAATTTATATGACTGCATTAATACAAAGATGAATATATTACTATTATATATGAAACTTTTTTAACCTAACAGTTCATGTTATTTTCTTTCTGGTTTTAAAAGAAATTAGGACATTTGTGAGGGCTGCTAAAATATTTTGGCCTTGGCACTTAGCTTGAGTTATCTCATAGATGTGTTGATCCCACATGCCAGCCTGAGCCTCACTGCCCAATGAATGCTTCTGATAGAGAGGGCAGTAGATGGGCATAGTTCTGAATTCACAGTAGCATCAAATGCCAAGCAGCTGGCATTAGAGATGCCAAATCACTTCCTTTCTGTACATGTATATTTCTGTCAGTATTCTTATTTCTTATAGTAGCTCAGAGCATGCCAACTGTGTTTTGAATCCCTCTGCTTGATCTATGTTCTGCAATGGTATTCAAAAAGCTAAAAGCAAAAGGATAGGATAAGCAATACAACAAAATAATTCCAGCAACAGAGCAGTTCTGAAACATGAGGTGGGCGGAATTTGTCATACTTTTCTCATGGATTATATCAGAATGAAATGCAAATGGTCAGTAATTCATTCAATTCATAGCAAACATTGCTGGCAGAAAGAATAGACAGAGAATAAAATTGACAAAAGGTAAACCTACACAGTGTGAGATTTGTTAATAATACCAAGTATGAATAGGAAAAATAAAATCTTAGTAAACTTTGACTCAGGAAAATGAATATTTTGTAAAGGTAAAATAAAAGATAGAGAACAGAGTTCAGACTGGCAAAACTGTATGAAATATGATAAACCAAAAATGATCAATAAATGCAATAAAAGTAGTGCATTTGTGAAGCTTAATTTCCTGCAGTAAAGTCTTAAATTTCTAATATAGATATCCGTGTACATATACCATTGTAACTGCATAAGAATGTTCTTGCAGGATAGTCCCAAACAAATACCAGTGGTTACCTCTGGGAAGAGGTGTGGACCCACAATTGACAAAGTTAATGAGAGGAGATTTTTTGCTTTGTATTCTAAAGAAAGATTGCATTCACTCAACCAGCTAGCTAGGGCCAAACCGAAGCTGATTCTGTCTTTTAAAAGAATCTCTTATTGCCCTGGGGATTGTTGATCTTCTTTCCTACCAAGGCCATATCTAGTATCCTCATTATTTCCCTTCTATGCATTGTATACTCTTGCTCTTTTTCTGATGTTGAAGACAACTTCTCTCCTTTTGTACTTTCCTTTCTCGTATGAGCATCCAACTTGATTTATGGCCAGAAAAATATTGACACCTCTGTGCAGTAAATAGGTTGGGTGTTATTATCCCAATATGCATATGGGCAAGAGGAAAAAGGGTTTAACTTATTTCTCTCAAGGTTACCTGACTGGGTTTAAGACCCACATTCCCAGCTTGGAGCTCTCTTTATTGTCAGATTTCCTTTTGAGCCTTTAGCTCCAAAGATGTAACATAATAAATGCATTTCTTAAAAGGAGACAGATTCCCCATCCACTTCCTAGATCAAACTCCTACAATTATTCCCCATTGCCTGACAAAAACAGATTATACTGGGAAAAAATGGGATTTAGAATCAGAAGAATTTGAAGAAAATTACTCATGTTACAAAAACGATTAGATGACCCCCATTTACAATTGACTTAAGTTTTTCAACTTTATGATGATGGGAAAGCATACCCATATAATCATACTGGTTTTCATTTTCAGTACAGTATTCAATAAATTATATGTGTTATTAAGCAGCTTATCATAAAACTGGCTTGTGTGAGATGATTTTGTCCAGCTGTAGGATAGTTTGAGGATTTTGAGCCTGTATAAAAATAGGACTGGCTAAGCTATGATATTTGGTTTGGTAAGTTAGGAACTTTGAACACATTTTCTATTTATGATATTTTCAACTTATGATGGGTTTATTGAGGAATTCCATCATAACTCCATCATAACTTGAGGAACATCATAATTTGAAGAACATCATAACTCAAGGAACATTTGTATTTTCTTTATTGTAAAGAATTCTTTTACATTTTCAACTATTCGCTCAAGTGTTTATTTTGCAGTCTGCTAAGTATAAAGGTCATAGAGATGACCAGTAGAATACACAGAACAAGTGAATGTCCTCTCACCTGTTTCTGAAGAGGATATATAGGATACACAGAAACAGCCTCCTAAAAACTGGGACCCTGATCCTTCATGACAAGGCTGCAAGAAAGTCTGGCAGCTCTGCAGCCTGGGGACAGGGGTCTCTTCAGAGGCTGGGGACCAGCCTCTTCATGCCATTTTTCCATATCCAGCCATTTTCCTGCACCCTTCTTCAGTGCACTGGTTGGGCCTCACAGTGTATGGCTAGGCTTGGCACGACTCTGCCTGAATTCATGTTTTAGCCAGGGAAGCAGCCAGGAGCTTCTCAGTCTAGGAAAAATCAAAAGTCACTTTAGACTAATCATCTTTTTCTTCGTGGAATCCCTGGAGTAGACGTTCTTAATTGAGCCCACACTGCTTGCCCATTTCCACCACCTGCCTTGGGGGCCCTTTATGATGCACACCTCTAGGAAGGGTACAGCAGTTTGCAGAAAGAGTTCTGAGGAGGGAAAAAAGTTCTTAGAAGGGAAAGCATTTGATACTCCCCAGCCCATCTCTAAGATTAAAGATTAGGAAACCTCTCTGGGGCAGAGTAGCCACATCAGAGATTTTCATATATTTCAGAAAGAGTGTTGGGAGAGGAGGTATAGAATAAATAGGATGTGGGGCCTGACTATTTTGAGATGCTATTTTTACCCCAAAGGATATAACTGCGTATCCCAGTTAATGTGAATGGAAAGAATATCACTGGCTACCTTTAGCTCAGCTACCATAGTATGAGAGGACTTTCAGAACTTCACTTCCAAGAAAAACCAGTGAGGAAAAAAAACAGATAATAAGTTAGGCTTTGATTTCCAAAACATGACCTCCAATCCTATCTTCCCAGGTGCTTGAAGAGCTTAAATAGTTTATCATCTTTCAAAAGTCACATTTTCTTGAAACACCTGTGTCCTAGCCTGCACTACAACATCTCACCTGTGATTCCTTTTCCTAGTAATTGACATGTCTGTGATGAGAAAGTGTCAGGTTTGAGGAGCTGCCTCAGAAACAACTATAAGCTTTTGAGTTCAAGATGAAGAAATTTCTTTTGTCCTCTGCCCAGGGCTTTCCTTCTGGGCTGAGGTTTTCTTTGTTTTGCTTTGTTTTGTTTTAATAGAAGAGCCTCTTTCTAGGTCTCTTCTCATGCAATACAATAATCATAACATTCATGTAACAAGACTCATGCTCTGAAAAGACCCATAAAGTCTGTCAATTCCACCCTGTTCATTTTACAGAAGGAGAAATATTAATTATAGAGATAGATATGAGAAAATGAGATGCGGAATCCATCTTTTTGCATTGTAGGGCAAAGCATTAGACAAAACTTAGAATAGACTCTTTGGTAATGTTATAGTCTAAAAAGAAAATTGTACAAGCTATCTGACCTGTCAATTGCTGCATCTTTGGCTTCTCCCTCATGCTTGAAACTAAAATCATTTTCTGTTATGAATGAATGGCAAGCTGTTAAAAGTAAATTGCCTACACATAAATGACACGTAAATGGACAAGTAAATGACCCTGGCCTGGGAGCTCTTTCTGAGTTCTCAGGCAACAAAGTAGCATAGCAGGCTCTGAGAAACCCACCTCTCCCCAGAAGGAAGGGCTATAAGTTCCCATGGTTCTGAGACAGTCCTTTCTCCAGAGAGATGAGGTGTCCAAAACTCAACTTCCCACACTTTTCAGGACCCCAGGCCTCCAGGTACTGGGCCACTGGTATTTTCCAGCAGTCCCTTAAAGAAGTAGAACCTAAGCTCAGGCAATTTACAGTGGAGTACAAAGTACTGATTCACCCAAAGCAAGAAAGCTGTCACACTGAGGGGCCATGATCCAGGAAGATGAGAGAGAGAGAGAGAAAGACCCCACTCCTATAAAAATGAAGAACATCAGGAAGTAGGCTATCTACCTGGAATTACCACCTTCAGTTCTCTGTGCGTCTCTCTTCTATAGCCATAGCCTACTGCTCTGGAGATACCAAAGGAAGAGAGAACACATTGCTTGCAGCCCCATTTGTGAATTTCAGCCTGCTAGCTGCTGATCACCCAACCCAAATTCACAACACCATGAGTTAGAATCGAATCATTGTCTGCTTAGAACCAGAAGCTGTACTCATTTTACCCATGTGGGAAATGATGACCAGATAAATTGAGTGTTGGTCATAAGCCACACAGTGAGTAATGACAGAGTCAGGTGTTCAGCCTGATCCTGCTGGGTGCCGAGCTCCTGTTTTATCAAATCATTTGCACATTCACTTAGGGTGATGACAGATGATTGATGCATGTGTTAGGGCCCATGGGGTGGAAGGACCTTGCCATAAGCTTTTGGAACTACAGTAGCCCTCCCATTGAACATGGGAAGTCCAATCTCCTCCCAAAGATTTTTGTAAATTCCTTAGGGGCTATATTCACTGAGTAATCTTTAGCAGCCATTTCTTAAAATTAAATTTGTTTCTTTTGATTATAAAACTCAGTCTTCAAATTTCCAGTGGTCTCATAAAAGTAATTTTAAAAGTTTGGATTGTTTGAATTGATATTCAAATAAGGTCCACACATTGAGATTGGCTGGTATGTTTTTAAAGTCTCTATTAATATATAAACTGTACTTCTATGTTTTATTATATACTCATTTTGATTTATCGACTTAGAAAACTGGATTTTCCTGTAGTTTCCCACAGATTGGATTTTGCTGATTACATCCTTGTAGCATCAGTATCATGTATAATTCATCAGGGATTTTAAAAATAGTGATAGTCAGATTGTGCTGTTACCTTTGTATTTATTAGCCAAAAAACACCATTAAAGAGAAAGTTCCCCTCATCAACTATTTTCTTATTTGGTTATATTTCTTTTTTTTTTCCAGAGTTATATTTCTTACTGGAAAGGCAGGATAGATACTTTATTCTCTCCCTTAATTTTTTAATAGTTAGAAATAATAAATTTCTGAAGATGACTGGTTTTTACAAAAAATCATTACGAAGTCATGAGTTTCAATATATTTGATATTTTTTGCAGTCTTTATTCTTTTGAGTGCATACATTTTCATATCTGTCCAGCTCTTTAAGTCAGCCCTTAAATCATTAGGTCCATCATATATTTCAGACTCAAAATCATTACTTCTTCAGAGGATCATAGTTTCTGTTACGCAAAATTGTATACAGAGACCACAATCTGAAAAACAAGGACTGTGCACTGTTACTAGGTTGCTCATTGTTTCTTTTTTATTATTAACATTGTATTAGCCACTTTCCTATCATTAGAACAAAATGCCGATACCTGCAACTTAAAGGAGGCTCAGTTTCCAGCGGGTTTAGTCCAAAGTTGGCTGACTAGAAGACAAAATTGACATAGTAGAAGGCCCTGGTAAAGGACAGCTGCTCATTCCATGGCATCCAGGAAACAAAGAGAGAAGAGCTCATGCCTCCAGTGACCCACCTCCCACCAGGCTTCACTTCCTAACAGCACAGTCAGCTACTGAACTGACCAATGGGCGAATGCACTAATGAGTAGAGCAACCCCATCATCCAATCACCTTCCAAACACATGTGACAAACATGAAATATATTTGTTTCAGTTAGAGCTCATACTGATACTTCTACTTCAAAATTTTTTCTGTGGAGTTTTATCTTTTTTCACCTGCATTTCCTTTCTTTATGCTAAGAATCTAACTTCTCCAAGATGCTGGGATTGATAAAATTAGAATATCACATAATTATTCATTCCCTCTATCCTATCATACACCCACAACAGGTCTGTAATAACAATACCAAAACTACCAACACCATAATTTTTTCAAAGCAATTTAAGATTTTATTTCTTATTATTTGTGAAATCATTTTAGTATATCCCAATTACTAGATTTTAAAGCCACTTGGAGTAATTCTTTTCTTTGCATTCAAGCCACCAACTGAATATGCATTTAGATTTTAAGTTCATTTGCTCTATTTTTTTAGGTTTGCACACTGCTTTCTGTAAAGTTTTGATTTTGCTTCATAGACTTTTCAAAAATTAGAAGGTAAAGATCTTTACAACTAGAAATACTAAGTTACTTCTGTGACATCCAAAAGTCTGAGAACACCTAAAAGCAAGATTATATATTAGAAAGTTCTTCACATTCTGAGAATATATATTAAAAATTTGATGGATATAAAGATCTAGTTGATTATTTCTCTTTGTGTACAAAATGTTGCCCTGATTGGTCTTAGATTGTTTTTTTCACCAGAGAGAGGTTTATTTTCTATCACCAGCCACCCCAGAATTCTTGAAGGAGTGGGGTGTTATTGATGTTGTACAGTCAAAAGACATATCCTAGATGGGGAAGAGCATGACTGACTGCACACCACAGTGTGCACCTGTAATATGTGCTACATATTTAATCTAGCTTTAATCTCAGGCTTTAATCTAGCTTTAAAATAAGTGTTGTATTCTACTCCGTAATAGGTACATTAAACAGATAAAAATTATTTTTAAATAGCTTAGCATCACCAAAGGTGGCACTACAGGAAACAGCATCATACTTTCATGTGTGGTTTTCAGTTCTTTCTGACACAATTTCTTGATATCATTCGATTAGGAAACAGATCTTAGAACTGTCAGGCCTGCTTCATTACCTAGTGGCCTCAAACATTTCTGGACTAAGTTGAAAATACTTCTGAATAAATTAAATTATCTTCTGTCTGCTATTGTTTTTTAGAAATATCTTGAATTTGGAATCTTCCATTGTAGTTTCCTGGGATGGGAAGGTGAAGAGAGACAAAAGGAAGAGAGTGTTTCCTTTTTGGAAGTTTTTCTTGTTTTGCCTTAAAACTTAGGCAGCTATGTTCTTACAAATGCAGCAAGGCTCTGCAACCTTGGTACCCCATGCTGTCATTTTTTTGGCACAACCATAGCATGACTTGGCTCTACAATTTATTAGTAATTGCTACCAACTTCTACTTACTTTTCAAAAATTTCTCTACCTTCTTATGCTCTCAAATCACAGCTACCTTTCCTGATTTTTTATTCTTCATCCCGTCTTAGTTTCATTGCTAGGACAAAATACCTAACACCCACAAGTTAGAGGAGATAAAGTTTATTTCAGCACACAATTTGTAGAGGATTCAGTCCATAGTCCTCTGGCTCCAGGGCAGGGAAGCATGGCAGAGGGGCTTCACAGAGGAGAAGCAGTCCTAGGCAAAGCAGGCAGGAGGCAGGAAGCAGCAACTGCTAGTCTGCCTTTCCCTTTTATCCCATTCAGGCTACAAGTCTTTTGAGTTGTGCCATCCACAACCAGGTTCTGTCTTCAATAAATCCATTCAACCACATCCCAGAACTATACTAATTCCAATCAGTGGACTAACTTAGTACTGCACACACTTAACCTCAATATCACACACTCTAGATCTAGCAATCTCCAAAAAGCTTCACCTAAGAATATGTGAGACTTCGGGTCGGGTGGACATCTAGATACAAGCCATGACATCCCCAAATAAATTTTCTCAGTCAAAATTAAAATGTTTTTTCATAAATAGTTCCATTTTTATTTATTTTAGGTTCAATTAAAGAATTGGATATGATAAAGTTTCTTAATCTTAGAACCTATGCCCCTGGGTTCTCTAAGGGAAAGGGGAAAAAAGCAATAAACAGAGCATGTTTTTATGATACACACTTTAAAAATATTTAAACATTCATAAGTATATTATGGCATATAATGAAAAATCTATGTAGATAAAATTAAAATGTAGCATCCCAAAGAAAATCTTCAGTCATGGGTGGACTATTATGATGCTTAGTTTTTCACCTCATCACTACTTATACATAAAACATTGAGCAGGGATATAGTATCATGTTCCCTTCAGGAGGGTATTCATTCCAAGTATACATGCCTCTCAGTATAGGTAGTAGCTCAATTTCTGAAAAGCAATGAGAAATTGAAAATATGCAATGTAATGAATATATTTCAGTGGGTCAGAACCCCAAAATCAGACATACTCTTTCCCTATTCTCATATATTGGAATAATTCATTCATCTAATCAGCATTTATTGTCATTTAAAGGAGGAGAGCATCAGACAGCCAGGCATGAGAAAGACAAGGACGCCTTCTTGACCAAAGGATGAGAGGGTAGCCAATGTACCTGCAGTGAGAGAGGGGATACTGTAAGGCAGTGATGGTGAACCTTGTTGACCTTTCAGTGATAACAAACAGCCTACTGAGGCACCAGTGCCATAGGTTCTGCACTGCTGCAGTAGGGGATGCTATTGTATGTGGTCCAGACCAACCCAATCCTAACCAGTGGGAGCAGGGCCTCAGCATGCATGTTATATAACATTCCTTAGATGATTTAGATGCCCACTTAGAGTTGTGAGCCACTGAAGTGGGACCTTCTTGGCTTTTACTCTGGGTAACATGGGAAGCCATCAATAGCTTTGGGATAGAACTCCTCTCTGACTACAGATCACTATGGAACTATGTTGATAATTTACCTCCGGGAGGCAGGGAAACCAGATAGGAGGCTACTCCACTAATCCAAGTAAGGTATGGAATATGCTGAACCACCATTGGGTTGTAGTAGTGACAAATGTTGGAATCTGGATATATTTTTGAAGGTAGAGCCACCAGGATTTTGCTGCTGAGTGATAGAAAAATATTTACAGAGGAAGTGAATATTATATTTAAAGTGAAAAATTATATTTAAAAATTTTTTTTAAATCTTTGAAATATCTGAAGAAGCAACAGAGAGCATTAGCATTTGACCAAGCACTCTGAAATTCCCTTTTTTATGATAAAGATTCTTACCACCATTTTCAGCCATGGTCCCTGGCATTGCACACTCAGCTCTTTCTCTCTGCTGAGCTGCACTGGCAGCTCTTGGTCTTAAAAGTGTTTTCTCATGGGGCTGCCTGGGACTATCGATTTCAATGGACCTAAAAACTTACATTTTGGCTTCAAAGATGAAAGCCTGTTTCCTTTGAGTCTGATGTTAGCCAATTCAAAAAGCAAATAATGGCTTTATTTGGACATGCACAAAACCAGTTGCTCTCTTGAAGTTCTTCTTTGCTAGCATCAGACTTTCCAACATTTTAGCAAGTATTTTACTGTTTAAATCATGTTATTGTGAAATGAATATATGTTTCCTAAAAGAATTTGGCCTACACCCTTCAAGTCTGTGACAGTGAAAGCATCACTGTACTGTTTCTCCCATCTCTGGTTCTTTCTACCAGGAC
The DNA here is from genome assembly GCF_000247695.1 of Heterocephalus glaber. The sequence continues at coordinate 3,697,832 of NW_004624748.1, read as the reverse complement.
TCTGTTTAGCTGTCATCCTTCAGAACCAGGAAATATGCAGTACCCTTCAGATTCTTTGAATCAATGATGAGAACTGGGAGCAGGGTATTCTTTGCATAGGACAGCTGTTTTATGAGATATAGTTTTAATTAATCTTGTCTTCAGACTCCTGAAAGTCAAGCTTAGCAAACAAGGTGAATCATGGAATCCTCCTGTTTGTCATCCCCCTTTCAAGGGTGTTAAATGTCTAGCTTGGCACTTTGTTTTATTTAACTAACTTTTCAGCCTGTTTTAACACGTGGAAGCTTCTGAAACCTGAGCCAGGGAGCCTACAGATCTAGCTCTATTTTGTTCTGGTCTGTCACTTTGGTGTTAGCATTTTCTTCACTCTTGTTTCCAGTTTGAGTTATGAAACCATTTCAGTTCAGTTTTAATAACCTCCCTGGCACGGCAAGCTCTATAAGAGCTGCCAAACTTAATATGTTGACTCCCTGTGACGAAGGCAGCAGCTTTGGCTGAGGAGTGGGGAGGTGGATTTTCTATAAACGCATCCGTTTTCCATTACAGCCCGTTCTGATTTGGTAGCAGACTGCCAGGTGCAGCTGGTTTCCTCTTCTGCATGAAATCACTTTGACTTCTCTTTCTGAGTTTCCTTGTCTCCTGACTCACCCATGATCCTCTGACTAAATAAACTTCCTCGTGATCGATCTTCCTGCTGGAGGAGTGCAGCCCAGGGCTCAGCAGCATGAGAGGACTTAGCTACACTCTAAAGGACAAAACTCTGGCAGATGACTTTCCCATGTACTTGTAGAGACTTCTGTGGCCACCACAGAGAAAGAGCTGCTCTGGTACAGAAAGCGGTTTTGTAGGGTTGGAGCAGAATTCTCTTCTGCAAATGGGTTTGCATCTGAGCTGCAGGCATACTGCTGAACATGTCAAAGCCCTCTAGATCAACACTAGTGACGACTTTCTCCAGCCACTCCAGTGCCACAGAACAAAGGCTGGGGCAGGAGTTCAGGCTGCCATTGTTTAGCTTCATCCTTTCTGAAGAATGTATGTTTATTTAAGACATTGACACCCATGGTATTGAATAAAGAACACAAGACATTTCATTCTGTATGACATGTTCAATAGACCATAGTTTTCGTGAACTGGTTTACAATATAGAAACAACCTATTTTAAGCCCATAAAACACACAAAATTCCAAATTTATAAGCAAACAAAAAGTTAAGACAGTATACAATTACTAACTTTACAAAAGAATGGCTATAAAAAAACTTTAAATACTCTATACTCTAGTACAGCAATGATAAACTACAATTTACTCAAAAAGGTGAGCTCTTCCCATAACAAGAAGAATTAATACAAAAATTGGTCAGCAACATAGGCAGAAAGCTGCCTGAAACAAGTATAATTGGGAATGTGGCCATATATAATTTCCCCTGGAACCTTAATCTTACTACATTTTCACAAAAATTCTCCAGGGAAACTCAATGATGGGGTTGACAGGGGTGACATTTACTTGGGTTTCAGCTGCTTTTTACTGCTCATGTGTTTGTAGCCTCTGGAAGTAGAGGAACAAAAAACTCAGAGACTGAAAACTTTCTGTGTGGAGAGAGAGACAGAGGATAACCAGCTGGAGGGTCTCATCACCTTGAAGTTCTCAATCTTATATGGTGGGTGATGCTGTCACAGACTGTAGGATGCTGCATGGATAAAATAGACTGGGATGAGATGTAATTCTGCAAGTGCTGGCTGAAGCCCACACCTTCCCCCTTGTTCAGGAAAGTGCGTTAGAGTGCAAGTGAACAAAAGAAGTGTTAACATAAGAATGTATTCATATTGAAATATAAATATATATGAGGTGTGTGTAAAATATAAGATGAATATTTAAGAAAATTTATTATAGCAAAATCACATTGTCATTAATTCTGCTCAACATACTTCCTCTTGCTTTGAATACCCTTACCCCATCATTCTTCCCACTTTCTGAAGCACTTCTGGAAGTCCTCTTTAATGTCTTTTTGCAATGCCATAAAAAAATATAGTGAATGCTACTGCCAAGTACCATCTAATGGAAAGGCAGGCTCTGAAAAAAATTATGTTACCGGGTAGCCTTCTCTCTAAACATTTCTAGAGCCCTTCAGAATTCTAGAAGAGATGGAGCTGCAGGAGGGAACATAGGGGAAGACTGCTGAAGAGTCTTGAGACAAGCTCTTAGTATTGCATGTTTCTTGAGCTAGGTTCTCTGGCCATAGGTCTGCTAGGGAGCTAGATACCCATTAACCTGATGGCAAGGCTTTGTTTTCTAATGTGTGCTTTAATTTTTACTTATTTTGTTGTCATTGGTCTTCAAAGCACAGAGCTTTCCATATTTCTGAAACATCACAGAAATTTCTAATTAGCCATCTTTGGCTTAAAGGAGTTATAAGTTGTTCTATGTGTTCCTGAATAGCTAGACTTTTGCAAATTTTAAAAGTCCAAAGTGTGATTAGGGGACAACCTGAATTCATTTGTACCAAGTTACAATGAACACAAATCCTTTTGTAATATTGAAAATTGTTTTTAAATTTGCTAAAAATTTTCGCTGAACTGACTCTCCCCCTTTATAGGGAAAGTAAAATATTATAGCCAAAAATGAGTCTTAAAAGAAGAAAAATTTGCAGATATTCCAAATTTTCCACACCACTCCTCTGACAGCAGGTGCCCTCTGCAAAATTCTGAATAGGAACTATTCTGGAGACTGGGCTGAAGACTGTTATGGTGGAACAAGAGCTATGTGTCTGTTTGAACAAAGGAAAAAGGAGAATGACCTCATTAGCTCAAAAGTGTCTTCAAGAAAGAAGAATTATGGAGAGGTCTGGAACAGGAGTTTCCTAACCTGGTGTTGCAGAGTCCCTCAGAAGGCAAGAAGGGGGCAGAGGAAGAAAGAAAAAGAGGGTAGGGGTGAAGAAAAGGCTGACTAATGGGGCAAGTTCTATGTCCTGCCTCCAACCAAGGAAGCTTCACATTCAGGAAAGGAATTTATCTCCTTATACTCAAGCTACTGTGTGTGCAGACATTCTTCAGGCTCATTCTTTGATATTAAGGTTCTAAGTATTATCATTTAATGCTGAATGCAATTTAAAATTGGTAGGTGGGGGGTACTTACATTTCTAAGGAACTGGCAAAAGTGCCATTCTCCTGTTTCTTAATATTACTGTTACCACAGAGAAGGGAGAAAAGACTGGAATCAAACAAAATGATCAGTAATGAAAAAAAAAAGTTTTGCACTGTTTTAATTTGTTTGTACTTGCTATTGTGAGATCAAATGATATCCACCACCAGGAACTCTTCCAAGAAGAGTTACTCAGCAAGGGGAAATTCACCATTAGCACATTTGGAATTCACAGCTCTTGTATGCTTTTTTACATGACCAGATGCAAAGGATCACCTATAGCATGAAAACTCAAGAACAGAGAGGTATATTTAGAAATGTGTATTAGAGACTATCCTATACTATCCAAGTGGGTAAAAATCCTCTGACACGGCCAGGGATTTAGCTCAGTGGTTTCACAGCCTGCTGCACAAGAGCAAGGACCGGAGTTCGATCCCTGGTACCAAAAAAGAAAAAAAAAGTCCTATGACAAGTATCCTTATAAAACATATACAGAGGAGACAGAGAGGAGAAGAAGCCACAGTGTGACCAGGCAGAGATTATGGAGATATAATCACAAATCAAGGAATGCTAAGAGCCACCAAAGGGCAGAGAAAGCAAAGAATAGATTCTTCCCAAGAACAGCCAGAGGTAATGTGCCTTTGCTGGGTTTTGTACTTTCAGCCTCCAGAACTGTGGGCAAATAAATTTCATTGTTTTAAACCTTGGGAAAAAAAAAAAGAAGAAGAACTGTGTATTCCTCTCTTGCCCAAGAATCTCACTGTAAATGAATGGCATCTGTGTCCTGACTTGAGTAACTCCTTTTCCTAATCAAACAAAAGTCAGGCTAACAGATCTGTTTCTATCCTATCTTGTCACAGAATGGAAAGAGATATTTTTGAAAGCTTGCTTGTCAGTGAAGCCCATTAATGTCTTTTAAATATAGTGTTGTATGTGATTGTTAATTCAAATTTCAGTGGCATGAAGTACTGTTCTTTAGAAAAGAGGAAATTTAACCAGGGAATTCCCTTCTTTTTGATAATCACTATTTGAAGCAAAGTCTACTATGGTTTGAGCCCTTCAAAGTGCATATAGTACACAGAGTGAGATCTGGCTCTACAATAATAGTTTTCAAAAAGGCACCTTGTGATATAAAACCTGTGCTTAATAGCCTATTCCTTTTGGTGATTATAAAGAGCACCAGCCATAAGAGGCATGGTCATGTGGCATGGAAGGAACATGGCTTTAGAATTTGCTGAGACGAGATTCAAATCCTAACCTTTAACTGTGTTATGGTTTGGGTCTAGATGTCCCTCCCAAAGCCTCATGCTTGTGGCTTTTTAAAGGTGGCTGAATCTAGAGTGTGTGATGCTGGGATTAAGGGTGGGTGATTATTAAATCAATCCACTGATTGGTTTGGTGCCACCCTAATCTCAGTATCCTGGATACAACATAAAGGACAGAAAGAGGTTTGTCTTGTCCCTTGTTGCTTTTGCTACCATATGCGGACCATGAACTATTTCTCTTCTGCAATGGCCCTCTGCCATGTGCCATCCGGCCTTGGAGCCAGCCAATTATGGACTGAAACCTCTACATACTGTGAGCTAAATAAACCCTTTACCCTTTACCTTTGGGGTGTTGGGCATTTTGTCTCAGCAACCAGAGAAAAGTAACACAAACAGAGTTGTCTGGGCAAATTATGAAGCCACTCTGAGTCTTGTCTTCCTCATTGGTGACACAAGAACAAAAAACTTTATCTCAGAAAGTCAAAAAAATATGAAAACCATCTAATATAAAAATACCTGTTCACAGCAGGCACTCAAATATATTAGCTTTCTTTCTTTTTTTTTTCTTCTTACAGGTGGTTTTAAAAAGGATGTGATGTCAAGTGGACAAGGAAAAGAATCTTGAGGGATTCAGCTTGCTCCTCTTTTTGGTATTTTTCTGCATAGTACCAAATGCAAGGCCAATATCTGGAGAATCCTTGAGCATGGCCAAGTAGAATATTGATCATAGAGTCTACACAGAGTTGCTCAAATTTCTCCTGTTTGCTAACAGCCATTTGGGTTTTGCACTTTCTTGTTTTGCTGAAGTCTACAAGGTCCCTGAGTATTAGCCTTTTTGGGGGTTCCATAGATTTTCATAGATTTTAGTAGAAGAAGATTGAAGGCCTTCGAGTTTCATTTCTTTTTGGAGTTGAGTTAGTAGAATCAGTTTTCTTGGAAACCCTTGCCATCTGGCAAGTATTATGAAAATTGAAGGAAACATTGAAATTGGTTTGGAATTAACAAGTAGCTGCATAACTGTTTTAAATATTAGCCTACCTCATGAGACTTCAATGAAAAAAAAGATTTCTATGTCTCCAAAGAATTCATAAATGAATAGCCTAGTACATGAGATCTGCATCTAGTCTGAGAATGAAGAGCCCCAGGCTAGCCTGGGTTCTGCTACTAATTTGCTATAGATGCTCTGCTGTTCTGTGTCATATTCTCAGTATTAGACTAGGCAACAAGACAGTATATCGCAGGGCACAAGAGAAGATTTATAAAGGTCAAAAAACAGTAGTATATTTATACAAATCATCTGAATACCTCAAGTTCAGTTTGTCCTCAACAGAATTATGTTTTTAAAAAAATGTAGTTGTTTAAATTATCTTAACATCATAATTGCTTTCATGGCCCATTTTAAAATACAACTGAAATTAGTTCAGAGTGGAAAGGCAGAGTATCTTTTTGCTCACATTTATTTTCTAATATCTAACATTTAAAACTTTCCTAGTTCATTTAAAGAAAGAATATCTATTTGTATATAATTTTGTCTTCTCATTAACTCTAAAAAAAAATATGTGCATGAACCAAATCCCAAAATAATTATGAAAAATTTTCCTTCATTCGAGCTAATCAGTGTTTCCTGTGAGTTCATCAATCCAATTTAATCAAAGGTGAAAACTGCCTCTGTTCACTTGGAGGAATGGGGTGCTGCCTCTGTTTGCATCAATTTTTCTAGCAAGCACAAGGTACAGATATTAAGACAAGCATTGCAAATCTATCCTATGGAAACACGTATTTAAATATTCTCACAAGATAGAAGTACTTTACAATGAATTAGGATGATTGTGAACACTCATAAGAGCAAATTGCAATAACTCTAATAAATATTTTATGACTTAATAAATATAAAATTCATGTAACCAACACTGATTTAAAAGCTGACATTAATTAGTAACAAAAACTTAATCATGAGCTATTAATTTACCATCTGAGAGTTCCGTTTAAATTTACAATAATCTGAAGAATCATAACTGGTTGCACTCAGTTTGATGATTTCCATTTTAAACTGTGTCTTGCTCAAAAGTATAGCTCTTGTAAAATGCAATCATAGCATTGTACAATAGACGTCTAGTGTCTATTCTTATTTTTGAAAAATAGTAGGTAGATTATAGTTCACAGTAGGTTTCTGTAGAAGTCACATTGTGATCTGAACAGACTGTGATAAATTCCAATTATACATTTGTTATAAAAAATATAATATGTGGTAGTTATGTTTTTATTGAAATGAAGATTTAGTTTAGGAAAATTTGACCACTTGTTCTCTAGAATCCAATCTAAAGGATTGGATTCCAATTTAAAGGAGTAGATTAGAATCCAATTTACAGTTTAAAATGGCTCGAGTATTTGTTGGTAAGAAAAGATGAGAGGAAAAATTTCCTTTCTCTGTCCTTCATGCCCCACCAGCCTATAAGTGGACTCTATTTCCACTTGGTGACTCTCTTAACCCTCTCCGTGGCAGATAAGTCACCGATCTAATTGGTTAGAGTTTGACCTTTACCAGACCACAGTTGCAGGTGACAGGGTATCTACCAATGGGCTGTCTTCTTGCTGTTTTACTTTTGCTTGGGTAGGTCCCAGGCCTCCAATCTGCCCTGCAGGTACACACATGGCTCTCCTGGCTCCTTCTCTATGACACCTCCCATACAGTCTCAGATTTCGAGTCAAAATGGGAAGCCTCATATTTGTCTTGGGTCAAAGGCATGTCGTCCTGTCCAGTTGACCTAAAGTCTTTCCTTTTCCAGTTTTTAGCTATTTACCTAGAGTGATAAATTGATATTTCACTTTTCATTTGTATAGTTACCACTATTTTCTCTGTTAAAACTTAAGTGTAAATGTTGGAAAAGTAATAGTCAGGGAGCATTTGAAGAAAAACAGGGAAATTGAGTTATTTAAAAGAAGTCTTCTTCAATCCTCAAAGTAAAGAAAATGTGTAGAAAATAAGACCAAAATTGCCAAGAAGAGAGAGATTTAGGAAGGGTTTTTTGGGGGGTTTTTTGGTACCAGGGATCAAACTCAGGACCTTGAGCTTGCGAGGCAGACGGTGGAACCACGAGCTAAATCCCTGGCCTTAGGAAGGGTCTTTCCCTTTATCCTGTCTTCCTGCTCCAACCATCTGCTGCTGTGGGATGAAACTTTCTGGTTGACAATGAACAGAATCAGAGGGGCATCTAGTGCCTTCTTGAACCATTACGTTTTGCTCAGAGATAAAAACAAGTAACCAATAAATGAATATCTGAGAAAAAAAATTGAATGCAATCTATCTTAGTCTATTTTCCATTGCTATAATAAAATACCCAAGGCTGGGTAATTTATAAAGGAAAGAAGTTTATGTGGCTTATGGTTCTAGAGGCTGGAAGTTCTGGCAGGAGTATGGGCTTGACTTCTGGTGAAGGCCTCAAACTTTAGACAAACTTTTAGACATCATGAAATGTCTAAAAAGCAGTAAGGTGAGTGGGTACATGTGGAAGAGACAAAACATATGAGACAGCCACATTTTACATAACCTCTTCTGTGTTAAAGGCATAAATCCCTCTTACCAAATCTAATCACCTCTTAAAGGCCCCATTTGCCACTACTACCACAAAAGCAATCACATTTCAACATGACTTTCAGAGGGCACAAACCATAATCAAACCATAGCACAATGTTTTGTTCTTCAAACTAATGTTTTTATCTGATTTGATAAGTAAATATACACTGATATGTGGGAAAAGTGGAAAATAGAGAACAGCATGAATAGAAAAACACATATCATCTCCATCCTCCCAGTAAAGGATAGTGATTTCTTTTTCTGTTTCTGAGCTCCCTCTGGCCACCTCCAGGAGGTTGGCAGGTCCACCTGCTCCTGCCTAGACTCAAATGCTGGCTGGAGTACAGGAGTTAAAGGCTGAATTAGCGTCATTATATTGTATACCTAAAATGTACCAATGATTAGAATGAGTAATCGATAATGCAAAATAGGAAGAAAAGGTCCAAAGGGGTAGGGGTAGTGGGAGGGGCAGGGGAAAGGAAAGAAGGGACAGGAAAAATGCTGAGAAATGGAAAAAATGGAAATAAAGTCTTTGTAAATAGGGAAGGGTGGAGGGGGTGAAGGGAGGGCTAGGAATGGGGAAAAAATAAGAACCAAGATGCATCATGTAAAGGTACAAGTTCCCATTGAGAAATGTAAATGTGTTGTATACCTACAATGTACCAATAAAAGAATTTAAGTTAAAAAAAAGAGACTGAATTAGCACAGTTATTTTACTGTTTAGTTGGACAACTAAATAATCGCAAGTGACACTTAGGTTCTCCCAGCACTATCCTCTTCTCCATCTGGTGAGTTCTGAGTGTGAGAAGTTTGTGTGTTGCTGTTGCCTTCCTCTTGAGTTGTTCTGATTTGCCTTTCAGAAAGAACATTTGTAACTGCTAGGCTCAGCCATTCCAGCTTATTTTTGTACAGATTATTACCTCTTTTATTTGGGAGGCAAGGTGGTCCCATCATTCTTTTCTTCCTTTTCTACAGCTCAAATGCAAAGAGAAAGTGAATAAGAAACAAGTAGGTAAACTTATTTCTTCACGACTTCACCCCAAATTGTCCTACAATTAAGAGTTATTTAATTTATTATTCCATATCAATCACTGATATGCTTGTAGGGAATACCCCATTTCTAATTGTTGAGTATCAGAATGCAGGAAAGCCAGACTCCTGGGCATAGTATAGATCCCACATGTTGCAACATACATATGCACACAGATGTGGTAACCAATTTTTTCTTAAAAACTCAGGATGAATTCTAAATAACAATTTTCAGAGATAAAGTTATTTTTCCCACAAATGTATTCTGTTTCACATTTTAAGCAATAGATCATGCTAAGCTGTATGGTTTCTCTCTGATTATTTCTTTTCAGTTTTCTTTCCAGCTTCCTCTTTCTCTTTCTCCCTAAGTATTCATATTTCCAGAGTTCTCATCCTTGATTATTTCTCTTTCAAAATTTCCTCTTAAAAGTGAAATTCTATTTCACTTAGGCTTCAGTTACCACTTCTCTGCTAAGGATTCTTAGACCTCCTTGAATTTTCCTAAAAGACACTCTAGCAAATCCATTAAAAGTGCTTTTTCAAGTCCTAGGGCTAATGTCACTGCTGTTTGCCTTTGGGTGTAAAGTATTTCTCTGGACTTCATTTTACATTGACAGAGTGGTGAGCAATTCATTATATAGTAACTAAAGGAATTTAAATATTAGTGAAGCTATGTTGACCATAAATTATCTCAGAAGCTTTCATTTTTTTTGAAATGTCTTTATTTTATTATTAAAATCAGTTTATGCTTCCTTTATCTCTTGAACAAGGAATACATGTACATGTAAAATTTCAAAGTGTACAATGAGGCATGTGTATAAAGTAAATGTCTCCTAATCTTTATCCCTCAGAAAATCTATCAGGGGCAACCATTGTTTTGAGTCCTCACTCCTTCTAGTTGCTAAGTAGTATTTTATGCCATGGATATATAACAACTTACTCATGTATTCTCTTTATTTTTATTATTTTATATTATTATTTTATTATTAAAATCAATAGAGAACATGTTTGAATATAATGAGAATAGATTTATAGGATTAACATTGGTGGGTCAAAGATTATATATGTACTTTGTGGCTATGTTTCTGGAATTATAATTTACATACAGTAAAATTCAAATTTTTCAGTGTAGAAATTTGTAGGTTTTGATAAATGCATATGGTTATAACACCACCACAATCAAAATGTGGTACATTTCTGTTAGAGTTCTCTACCGGACAAAACGGCCCCAGCGGTCCCACATTCTAAAATGGCTCCTCTTCCCGAAATGGTTCCCACTTATGGAAATGAGCCACTTTGGAAAAGTGAAACGTACCTCTTCTGAAGAAGCAAAACCTAACTTGTTGCTCCACTCTGCTACCCACGTGATCCTTCCCTTCCAATCACTCGGACTTCCCATTGGTCAACTCTCATGATACTCTCTGATGCTCCTGTTTCGACTTGTTTTCTTTCAATTTCCATCGCCTCAAAAATTCCCCTTATTTTTAGAGATTTATGGTAGCCAGCCAGCATTTACTTGTTTGGGAAGAGGTGATTTTTAAATTATTTGCAACTTACCATGTCTGTTGTTTAAAAAGCTATTAATTAAAATTAAATTTCATAATCTTACATCAATGTTATATTAAAATAAGCATACGTACTAAAGATTGCTTAGTTCCAATCTATTTTTATACTTTACTGTTATCTATGGAATATCTGTTGTATCTTTAGAGTGGAGTTACTTTATAATTCCATGCTACTCTCCATCTTTTTCCGACATTATATTCAATGTCATCACATTAGTAGCTTAAAATTGGCCACTGTGGGAATATTTCCAGTTTAGTAATTAGCAATACTATAAATCAGAGTTATTTTCAGAACTTCTTGTTAAACATTTACTAGCATACCATTGATTTTTTTTTTTCCTTTTTTTTGGTACCGAGGTTGGAACTCTGGTCCTTGCGCTTCCACAGCAAGCGGTGAAACCACTGAGCTAAATCCCCAGCCCACCATTGATTATTATTGTCAACTCTTGGCCCTCCCCTAATTCCTAGCAATGACTGAGCTGTTTTCTGCCCTTCTAGTATTGGCTTTTCCTGGATGACTGAAACCATACAGAATGTGGCCTTCTGAGTCTGTGTTCTTTCACTAAACAATGCATTTGAGACTCAGCCATGTTCTTGTGAGTATCAGTAGTTGTTCTGTTTTATTTCTAAATAATACTCTGTTGTATGGATGTTCCAGGGTTTATCTATTCATTTGTTGATTGACACTTGAGTTATTTCTCAGTTATGGTGATTATGAATAAAGCCACTATAAACATTAACATACATATTTTTATATGAATACTGGTTTTAGTCTGTCTTGGATCAATACCTAGGAGTGTGACTGAGGTGGTTCTAAAAGTGTGCATTTAACTTTATAGGAAATTGTCAAAACAGTTTTCCAAAGTGGCTATCCCATTCTGCATTCTGACAGGTAATGTATAAGAGTTCTAGTTGCTTTAGGTCCTTTCTTTCTGTGTTTTTAAATTTTAGAAATTCTAATAGATGTGTCTCTAATAGATGTATCTCATTTTTGCAGCAGGTCTGGCATCATCTATTATGAACTCAGAAATGAAATTCCTTACCTTTTATTCTTGAAAAATATTTTAACAAAATACATAATTTTAGGTTGACTATTATTTTCTATTTAAGCATCTTGAAGATATTATTCCATTGGTTTTTCACTTTTAATTTTTCTATGAAAAAGTCAACCATTAGTCTAATTATTGCTTTTTTTGAAGGTAATATGCCTTTTATCTGTCTAAGCTTGATATTTTTATCTATGCATTTGACTACTATGTGATTATATCTGATAGTCTGTTTTGGCTTCGTTGCATTTCTTGCATCAATGTCTTTGATTATTGAATAAAATTCACAGCCATTATCCCTTCAAATACTATTTTTTGCCAGGCTTTCTTCTCTACTTTGTAATTTCAATTATTTGAATTTTAGACTTGTTTACCTTTCCTATTAAGCTCTTTGCTCCACTTTATCTACTTCTGTCGCTCTATAGTTCCATCGAGATATTTCTCTCTGGGTACTTTTCAGTTTTGACTCTATAAATTCTATTAAGTGGAAAAAAACTCTGTTCAGTGATTTTATTTTTCATTTTATTAATCCCATTCCTTCTTATAGTTCCATGTTTTCCAAGTTCTTTTTCCTGTCATTAATTTTACCAAACATTAATATAGTTATTAAAATTGTCTGATGATTCTAGAAATTAATTATGTATTAATTATTCTCGATGTTTATTTATATTTTCTAATTTTACCTTGGCTTTTGATCCAAATTTATTTATTTGTATTCATTGTTAGTTTTTTAAATGAGTGCAGATCTTGTGTGTAGAACATTATTAAAATTAAAATTTCTGGCTGATGCTATTTTACCTTTCATAAAAGAGAATTTTAATTTTGCATCTGAAAAGGAGATAATCTACAATAAAATTACCTTAATCCAATCAGGGAATGAGATACTCACATCCAATCTTTGATTTTTATGAAGTCTGGTTTGTTTTCAGGCCATCCTTACTCCTAATGTATGAATCTTGGGGTCCCCGAAAGAAATACAGGTGGCATTTATGGAATTCACTCTATCTTGGTGGCTTTGAACTCCAATTTTCTCTACCTCCTTGTCCTCAGTTTTATGAAACTACTGAAAATTCTTCTACTTTTCAGTCTCACAGGCACTGATTTTGAAACTGATAGTTAAACTTCTTCAGTGAAAAAATTTTCCTATATATTAGCTTATTACTCTTAATTTTTCCTCCAGTTTGGCAGCTAGGTCTCCACATTCTCACTCCCATGGTGACTCTCGAATGCCTTCAAACATATATTTAAAATATATTTTATTTTAATTTTCTATTTTCCCATTAGGAAGGTGGACCCCAAACTACCCAAATAGTTGTTTTTGGATGCAGCACTCCATCTGTATTTCTAAAGAATTTCCTAGGTGATTCTAATGGGCAGTTGAAGGATATGAATATCCATAGGGTATAGATATAGGATATAGATAGCCATGGATATAGAGGGCATACAAGAATCTTTACCACTTGGCTCTTTCTGACCTATGAATTCTAACATTTTTTCCACAGCTCTTTCTCCATCCACTGCCCTCAAAGTCCACTTGCTTTCCAGCCTTACGGAATTTCTTTCCACTTCTGATGTGCCTGGCTGCAGACTCTCTCTGATCATGACATTTTTACACCTATTACACTTCTCAGCCTGGCCTATTTTTACTCATTCTTTATATTTCATTATGATTATTATTATTTCCACCTTTTCCTTAACTACACTAAATTGTTAAATATCTTTTTCAATAGTTTGAGGCAGGCTTCCTAGCTAACTAGAGCTGTTTGCTGCTTTGAAAGTAAGGCAAACTCCTTGGGATGTTCTCTCAGCCTAGAGTATTTTCCAAGATGCTTCCCATTTCTTCTTTGGCTGCCCACTACCACCACCCTATAATGAATCATTGAGGCTGTAATGGAAGGAAATGACACATTATTTAAATAATGGTATTGAGTTAAATTAAATGAAACCTATTTTTCAAAACTAACAAAATTTCATGAAAGTAAGCCTGTTCCATAACTGCAGTCTGTGTTCAATGAAAATACAGGTTAAATACAGTCTTTATGTACCTAAACTTATCTATCTTACTATATATATAGTGAGAAAATATATATGAATATGAAAATGATGCTCAATTCTTAGTCTATTGTTATTTATTTTGCACTGACTTTTGTAGAGATAATGTTGATTAACTCACTACTCAATGTGTGCCAAGCATTCTGAGAGACACTTTCCATGTATTTTTCTGTTTAATCTTTCATCAGTCCTATAGATGCTGTTTTATTGGTACATGTTTGTAGTACATGTAGTTTATATTCATCTTTGGGTGTAGGTACATGTACTTATCTTAATTCTTTTTATTTTCTCCCCCCACCCCGGCCTCCCTACCTCTGTTTCTGTCTTCCTTTCCCTATTTTCATTATTATTGTAATTATTATTATTTCAGTTTTTGTTTGTGACATATAACGACTACATTTATTGTGGGTATTTGGTACAAGTACATGAAGCATCTTTAATCTTTTCTTGTCTCCTTCCTTTCCCCTCTTTCCTCACCATCAGTCAATTTGACTCCTTTGCATTTGCAAAAAATCTACTTCCCTGATTCCTTTTATCAATCTTTTATTTTTCTCATTATTTTGTACTTTGCATTTCTGAGATGAGAAAAATAATATGGTATTCAAGCTTGTGTGGCTCATTTATTTCACTTAACATTATATTTTCAAAGTGTATCCATTTTCTTTCAAATGTCTTGAATTTATCCTCTTTATAGCTGAGTAGTATTTAAGTATGTATTTATACCACAATTTCTTTATCCATTCATCTGTTGATGGACATATAGGCTGCTTCCAGGATTTAGCTATTAAGAATGGTGTTGCTATAAACATTGGTATGAATGTACCACTGTAGTATGATGTCTTTAGCTCTTTTGGGAAGATACCTAGAGAGGGAATAACTGGGTCAAATAGAATTTCTAGTTTTAAAAAAATCTCCATACTGATTTACATAATAGTTGTACTAGTTTATATTCCCACAACAATATAGAAGGGTTCTGTTTCCCCTTCAGCCACTCCAGCATTTGTTATTATTTGATTTCTTGATGATTGATATTCTTTCTGGCATAAGATGGTATCATAGTGTTGTTTTAATTTGTGTTTTTCTAATGGCCAGAGGTTTTGAACTTTTTTCATATCTTTATTGGTAGTTTGTAGCTCTTCTCCTGGGAAGTATCTGTTCATATTACCTTCCCATTTATTTCACTGAGGCTTTTATTTTGGGTAGTCTAATTTTTTGAGTTCTTTATATATTCTATTAGTCCTCTGTCTGAGAAATAACTAGCAAAAATTTTTTCCCATTCTGTAGGTTGTCTTTTCACTCTGTTGATTTTTCCTTTCCTGTGAAAAGGAATTAATTTTATTTATAGTAAAACTTTGGTTTGTGAGCATAATTCATTCCAGAAATGCTTATAATTCAAAACACTTGTATATAAAAGTGAATTTCCACATAAGAAATAGTGGAAACTCAAATTATTCATTCCACAACCCAAAAATTCATATAAAATGGTTATTATATTGTAATGTAATATAAGATAATAATGAAAATATAAAGAAAAATAAACAAATTAATCTGCAATTACCTTTGAAAACCTCCCTGGCTGATATGAAGGAGACTAGAGAGAGTTTTTGTGTAGATGGCTTTCATTATCACTAACAGAATCACGGATATCTATTGGTTCAATGGAATCTTTTTCCTTTCATGCAACTTTAACAAGGAACCTATCCAATGACACTTGCTTTTGCTGCCTTTTGAAGATTTTGAGGAAATGTGACATTGCATTGTCATTATACAGATTCATTACTCACACTGCTACAGCCTTATTTGAGTGGTGCTTTTCTATAAAATTTTTCACTGTTTTCCACATTTTATACATCTCCCTGATCTCATCTGAAGTAAGGGATTCCTCCGCCTTTTTGTTTTCCCTCCTCTGCAGACAACATCTCCTCCATAACCTCTTGCTGCTGGGAGATGATAACCTACAATCTTGCAGAGACAGAGAGAGAGAGAGAGAGGAGACAGCATTGGCTCAGTTGTAATCATGTGACATTGGCATCATGTACTATTCATGTTGCAAGTTGTTGTCATTTATCAAGTTAAAATTTATTAAAAATGTTTGCTTGTCTTGCAGAACACTTACAGAACAAGTTACTCACAACTCAAGGTTTTACTGTAGTCTTATTTGTTGGTTCTCTGTTATTTCTTGTTCAGTTTCCTACATCTATGACTTCAAGAGTTTTACCGATTTATCTTTCAGTAGATTAAGTGTTTCAGTTTTAATGTAGATCTTTGATCCATTTTTATTTTAGTTTAGTACATGGTGAGAAACATTATTCCAGATTTAATCTTCTGCATATAGATAGCCAGTTTTCTCAGCTAAAGAGGCTGTCTTTCCTCCAATTTATTTTTTTGGTCCATTTGTTAAAGATGAAATAGTTGAATGTGTCTAGGGATTTCTGCATTCTTTATTTTGTTCAATTGATCCACATGTCTGTTTATGTCTAAGTACCATGCCATTTTTACCACTGTAGCTTTGTAGTATAACTTAAAGTCAGGTATTGTGATGCTCCTACTTTGCTCTTATTCCCCAGTACTGCATTATGCTTCTCTTGGTCTCTTCTAGTTCCATGGGAATTTTAGGTTTAAAATTGTTTCCTGTAGTTCTGTGAGGAATTCTGTAGATATTTTGTTTGGTATTGTGTTAAATCTATGTATCAGTTTTGAAAATATGGCCATTTTGCAATATTAGTTCTGCCTATCCAGGACCAGGAGACATCTTTCCATTTTCCAATGTTCTCTTCAATCTTGTTTTTCAGAATACTCGGGCTGGGGATTTAGCTCAGTGGTTCCACCACCTGTCCCACAGGCACAAGTACCCAGTTCAACCCCCGGTACCAAAAAAACCAAAAAACAGAATACCGTAGTTTTTGTTGTAGAGGTCTTTCACTTTGTTAGGTTAATTCCTAGGTATTTCTTTTTATGTTATTGTGAATTGCATTCTTTTCCTAATTTCTTTCTCAGTAAGCTCATTATTAGTATACAGGAATGCTATTGATTTTTGTGTGCTGATTTTGTATCCTGTTACATTGGTGAAATTGATTATTCTAGGAATCTTTTGATAGAATTTTTGGTCTTCTATGTAGAGAATCAGGTCATCTGCAAAAAACGATAATTTGACTTCTTCCTTTTCTGTACACATCTCTTTTGTTTTTCTTGACTTATGATTCTGGCTAATGTTTTCAGTACTGTGGTGAACAGAAATAGTAAGAGTGAGCATCTTTGTCTTGTTCCTGATTTTAGGAGGAAATCTTTCAGTTTTTCCCCTATTTAATATGATGATGGCCATTGGTTGTCATAAATGGCTTTTTATCAGATTCAGTTTAGATCCTTCTGTCCCTATTTTCTTCAGGATTTTTATCATGAATAGGTGTTGGATTTTGTCAAAATATTAAGTCATTTGTCAAGATAATATATCTTGTGAGTATCTAATACAGAATACAAACTAAGGTATATGTAACTTTAAAACCCAAGCTTATGCAACATGATACTAAAAACTGATAAGAAAAGCTTGACTTTAGGATCAGTTGTGCCTGGGTTCAGATCTCTGCTCCATCACTAGTGAAGGATATGCAGGGGACAAGCTACTCAGCCTTTCAGATTCTTGTTTTCTTCATATATAATCCATAAAGCTCAAGACCTCAAAAGTTCTGAGGAAAGCATCTGGAATGTCAGGTGTGTTATACATGTTTAATAACATACACACACACACACACACTTTGTCCATGACTTTATTTTTTTATTGTTGCCTTTTTTACACCATATGTTATTTGAATATATCTACTTTATTTATTTAAACATTCTTGTTTTACACTTGAGGCAGTCCTAGTATGGTTTTAATTAACTTCACATGAATTAATTACCAGTAGTGACATATTTATTATCAATTGCACAATTACTTTGTGTAGTTCTAGTTAAACATTACTTCAAGTGTAAAATATGTGTAGTTAAGAACAAATTACCTACGCTAAAAATAAATTTGACACAAGCCATTATTTCCTAAGCTTCAAGCTGGTATTTGTTGAAAAGCCTCAGGTCATTTCATTTTTGCTGAAGATTCATATTTAAGTAATTGTGTAATATAGTCATTCATTACTGTCAATCTACACTTTTGTCAGCCTTTATGACAAAGAAAGCAGCCCAGGAAAGTATGTGTTCCTTAGAGCTATTTCTCATTAGAGGGGGAAAAAAAGGTAAAGAGATTTCTAAGAATACTGGACTAAAGGAAAAATTAATTTATTAATGATCTCTAGATTCTGAACCATAAAGTGATCATATTGTAGCACTTTTAATTTTAGCTTGTTCATCTAGCTTTATCTTATTATTTTGATACAAAAGAGTCTGCTGGTATCAATTTTCTTGGTTGGTTTGAATACTGAGGCCTAATTAACAACTACATTCTTCCCCTTCAATTGGCTCACTCCTGTAGCAAGTACATCTGTGCCATTGATGTGGATGAAGGAAATCTCCTGCAAGACATTTTTAAGATGTATTATCTTGCAATACCGGCCATAGAAAGGGTGATAGTGAGAGGGTTAGTTTCCTAACTTCTCTGATAAAAAGCATCTCAATCACTTGTTAAACATATAGTTTCCTGGTCTTACCCCCTAGACATTCTAGTTCAATAGACTTGAACAGTTGGAGTTCTAACAAGAAACCAGGTAACTTTTTATACTTGTTAAATTAGAATAGTTGTAAAGGTTATGGGCTTTAAAATGCTATATTTTTATTTTTAGAAAATGGTTGCAATTTATCCTCTTGTGTTCCTTTTGAAAACCACTTCCTAGTATGTTATTGGGACTTGACTATGGGCCATCAAGTGATCATCTGGTCAGAGCTGCCCATCTATAAGATCTGTCAAGTCATGTGGTTGGTTAGTCTAGCAGCAATCCATTGCAGATGGAAGTGGTGCAGGGGACTGGGCACAAATGAGTTGCACAATCAGGTGACTCTAATCTTCATCCTATCACTTTTCCACTGTTTTTTTTTTTCTCAGAGCACAAGTGGCCACATGGTGAGTCTCGCCTTACCAGCTGATAGAGAAGAAAAAGACTAAATTGCATTCATAGATAGAATGCCATCCTCTAGGACACAATATGCTGGAAACCAACCAACATTATATGGTGTGATTATCCTTGATGGATAGAACACATGTGCTTAGGAAATAAGGGTTAGTAGAAAGGGCAGCCCAACTTTCATTATTACCAATGACCCCACTTAGTGGAATTTGTGCTTCCTCTCCTGGCAACTTGGGTCACTATGGCTGATCATGCCAAAAGGTCAGCATTTAAGAAAAGGAATCATACATAAGTAGATATAATTGACTCTGATCACCAGGAAGATTTAGGACTCGCTACACAAAAGATGCGACCAACTACAGGTCTGACATGGCGGTGATCCACTGAGGCATCTTTTAGTATATCACTGTGCAAGTTTGACAATAAATGAACAAGTACGGTAGCACATCCTGAGAAGTTTAGCCTTTCAGAGATAGGGTTTGGTCATCCCACCAGCAGCCATCTAGAGAAGCAGAGGTGATAGCTAAAAGTGAAAGGAATCTAAGAGACTGTGAGTATGGACTGCAGCCTTAACATCAAATGCATCAGTGGAGGTTGAAGCTTATTTATTAAATCTTCTTTTATAAATTTTCTCAAGAGACCAAGCAAAACCCTAGAAAAGATGTTTACAAGTGTAGTAATATAGGATAAGGAGGTAGCCTGAGGAACGTGGTTGATACTCATGAGTGGGCTTTGAAGATCTGTGGTAAACCATGCACGTTCATTCTTCAAGACCCAGGCACTCATTCTCTCAGCTCCTGAGGAAGTTAACTGCTGATTGCTGTGCCTATATCTAAAAATTTCCCTTGATTGATAGGAGCTTCCTTGTCCAAACTACATCCTGTCTCTGGGGGTAGCCCATGTCCAGTGACTAATAGATTCAGGGTTTGATATAATGGTACCCTTTTCCTTGATTGGGGACAGCTTGAATGGCCCTCCCAGTTACACAGCATCCTGTGGGTATTGATTGAAGTTTCTCTTGTCACAACTATATTGAAGTTTATCTTTTCTTCTGTTCAATCTTGCTCCTCTATTTCCTTTTGAGTATTTCTCCTGAGGGAAATTTCTCCTAAATCTTCTGTATGTCAATCTTTGCCTCAAAATCTGTTTCCAGAGAACTTACTTAAGACATCATGTAACTTGACTTCAAGTTTTTTCAAGTTGTGCATCTGATTATTGCTGTCTACCTCATATATGAGACACTAACCAAAAGGGGTCTGGGAAAATTTAGTATTTAGTCTTGCAAACTACTTTTAAGTTACTGGAATATATATTAGAACATATGTTAGGCTGTGTGCAAAGGGAGTCAAACCAGATTATCCACCAAGACTAACCACGGAGATGTACCTAAGAAGCCTATCCAGAAAGTGCTAATTTATCTTTTATGTTAGGAAATTCTAGCTATTAATTACTGTCTCTTGGAGTGAGGAGAATGTCTGCTTCTATCCCAATGCCTTTGTTCCCCTAATTGCCAGCAAAGAGTGATTTCTTTTTTGGAGTCAACTAATAATGGTCACATTGTTCAAACATGTGCCCTCAATGAGTCTATCATGCACACTTGAGGAATTTAAGAAAGATATTGAAATTCATCAATGATTTCCTGTATGCCAGGCGTGATGTGAAATGATTGTCTGTTGAATTCTCATAGCACCTATGTTTTGGGTATTACCACTAAGAAAAATAAAAACATAGACTAAGATCTCCTCCTCCTCCCCTCCTCCTCTTATCATAGTGACAGCCATAGAATTTGAACTTGCTTCTGACTTCTAAGCTGATTCCCTTTCTATAACACTGTGATGTTCCTAAAAGCAGAGGGCAAGCTTTCCTTTTCTACAGAATCCAGTTGAGCTGATTATTCTATAGGGACTGGGGAACAAAGGGATTTATATTTTCCCCAATATATATTTATATATATTATTTAACATATATAAATATATATATTTATATAATAATATTTTTTCCTTCTGTCATGCGTGGTCACACTGCCCTGTAGCATACCTTGGGCAGCAGTCCATCCCATGTGCCATTGGACACAGGGGGCATCAGTCCAGATAAATGTGGGGGGTTGGACAAAACTCAAACATTATTTCAAGTAAATAGGTTGGCATGCAGGGCCTGCTGAAAGAAACATGAGAAGAGTGGCTCTGCATCATAGAAAGTGTACAACCCTTCTAGGATTATGGAGAAGGTGAGCTCAAATCCAACATGTGCAGCTGCAATGTCTTAAGCAACTTCATCATGCCAAAGGACAGGAGGCCGAAACCTCTGTTGGCAAATTAGAAGGCAATTTGAACCTTGTCAATTATTTACCTGAACATATGGAAAGAATTTTTTCCTTCTGTTTAATCCGGTCCAAGTATTGAATGTAAGGGACAAGAATTAACATTTATTGAGTACCTCCTATGTGCCAGGCAAGGAGTGAGGCAACTCTACAAATGAATTCTTTCCATCTCCCAGTGAGTGGGCTTTGTTGGTATTTATGGATAAAAAAATCTGGGCTTGGAGGAATTTAGTAAATTATGCACCACCACTACAGTAAGAAATGCCAGGCTGAATTTCCAAGCCAATTTGCCTGTTCTAAATCTCACATTTTGTTTAATACATCATTTAGGGAGAAGAGCAAAACAAGGTATGAATAGTGCTGAACTAATGTCATGGCTGGATTTTGCATTTCCTCAGAGCTCTTCTGCTGAAATGCACTTGCTTTGTCTATCTTAGGCATCAAAGGTAGTTTATAGCATCTCTATTGGAAGGGCATGTTCACAGATGGTGCATAGATTTCTCAGCCAAGAGCTCTTAAATATTATGTGAGTATATTCTTCCGAGGAATTCACTAAGCCCATGGGATCTTCATGCTTTAGACTCCATGGACACCTGCACACACAAAATTTGTGCTCTGCCTATATGTTCTCACACACATATGTACATTTTCTCCAATTCTCCCATAACACACCTGCGGCTGCCTCTCAACGAAGGCAGTCTTGTACTGTAAAAGCAGCAATTATAAGGAGAACATAAACCATACGAGGGGAATGGCAGAAGCGAAGTTCTTGAGCAAGTAAATAACATAAAATGCTCATGAATTTTCCCATTTTCCCATGGGGTGAAAATGAAGTAAAGAATGGGTAGAGCCCACCTGCCCTGATGCTGTTGCCAAATGCAGCTTATTTCCAAGCTTACTGGAGGAAAATGGCCTTATTCTAGGACTGTCCAGTTAGTGACGGGGGAAACTATCTTTGAAAGTATCAGTTTCTAACCCCAGAGACCACCGGGGGCTCGCGCGAGCCCATGCCACCTCCAGAGACCACGTGGTGTGGACCCTGCGCGTGGCATCTGAATCTGCACAGCAGAGGCACCAGCGGGAGCAAAAAGGCCATGGTTACAAGCCCCAGAAGATAGAGCAGAAGTGAACAACAGAGAGGGACTTTCTGACGCTCCTTAATGAAAATTGAAGCCCACTGGGAAAGTGAAGAAAAACTCTTCAATAAAAGCACACTGGACCATCGTGGTTGGTAAGTTGGTGGGATCAGCACCTCCCATAGAAACCCAGACTCGCATAGGGGGCAGGACAGCTAGAACCTGCAGTAGAACCTTGCCGAGTTTAATCCTGCAAGAGGTCAGGGACCTCAACTTGGACCTTGCAGACAGAAACCAGTCTGAATCTCAGTAGGCTACAGCTGGCTTGCTGAAACTAATCGACTTAGACCTGCACACTGCTGCCCACATTGCCTACCAGGACAGCAGAGACATATCCTGAGGGAGACCTTTTTTTGTTTGCTTGTTTGGCTTCATATATATATATATATATATATATATATATATATTCTTTTTCTCTCTCTTTCTAGCCCTTTTGGCTCTGTATTTCTCTCCCTTTTAATTACTGTTCCTGTCCCATTCTGAATTTTTTTTCTCTCTCCATCTTCTCCACTATCACTTTCATAGGAAGGTGAATACAATTTCTAGCTTCCCTATTGTTGTCAGTTTGTTCTGTACTTGTCTCTGATCTTTCGCTCTGTCTTCTCCTGTCTTCAAAAGATCCCCACAATTTGCATGATCTTCCCATGTCCTCTAGCCTCACCTCTAACCTTTCCCTCTCCCTCTATCTCTCTACCCCTCCCTCCCCAACTCCTGCTAAATCCTTATCCCAAAGAGTAAATTTGCCATGTTGAAAGGGTTTACTTACTACAAACATATTTTGGGCTGGCCCTAGATTTTGATCTAGCTCATAAGGTTAAAGATGACCAATTAACTGCTACCCAAAATTGTCATTTTCTAAGCTGTGTTTGATGCTGATTGTGTCAATTGGGCTAAGGTGTTGTGATTGATCTAATCAGTTGTCCTCCCTGGTATACTGAAAATAAGATTGCCTAAGAGTCATTAGAGACTCAAAGCCTAAAAAGTCCAGCTATACCTGGAAGATATCTCTGAGAAGCAATCATTCCACAGGGGCTCTAAACAACAGTAATAAAGATATTCAAAATAAGAAATATTGGAGTGTCAGCCCAGGAATTAAAGCAAAAAATGGCACCAACAATAGAATTAAAAATGAGAAGACACCTTGGCAGTACACAAACACAGACTTCCAGCTCACCAAAGGCAAATTCTGGAGGAAAAGAGGTAGAAAAATATAATAATCAGCCACCTGGACACCCTGACCTGATAGCACTAGAAGTAACAAAACAGAAGAATGAGGCTCTAGAAAAATTCAAAACAGAAATAATTTCCCAGATAACTACAGAGATGATGAGCATAGTGAAATACATGATTAGAGGCTTTAGAACAGAAACAGATAAAAAAGTAGATGATCTCAGAACCATGCTGGAAATCAAGAATGCTCAGCATAAGAAAGAAATGGAAACCAAGATCACCCAACATAGGAAAGAAATGGAATCCATGAAACAGATTCAAACAGATATCCAGGAGATTAAAGACTCCATTGAAAGTATTCACAGCAGATGGAGTGAATGTGAAGACAGAATATCAGATATAGAAGACAGGATTTTGGTTAGTGACTGTGAAAACAGAGATTTCTTCAAAAATAGTAAGGGATCATGAGAAATCAGTCCAGCAGGTGCTAGATGATGCAAAGAAGAATAACATAAGACTGATACAAGTCCACAAAAAAGCAGAAAAAAGTAAAAATGACATAAAAAATGGTTCACAGAAGTAATAGTAGAAAACTTCCTAGACAGAGGTAGAGAAATTGACATACAGATAAGTGAGGAATATAGAACTCCAACTACCCACAATTTAAAAAAAAGCTACACCTAGACATATAATATTCAAAATCCCAGAAACCCAACAGAAGAACAAAATTCTACAAGCAGTTAGAGAAAAGAAACAAATCACATACAAAGGAAAGCCCATCAGAATCTCAGCAGAATTCTCAACACAAACCTTCAAGTCAAGGAGAGCCTGCAGTGAAGTATTTCAAACCATAAAAGAAAATAATTTCCAACCTAGACTATTGTATCCTGCAAAATTATCTTTCAAAATCGATGGGGAAATTAGATACTTCCATGACAAAGAACACCTGAGAAATTTCATGAACACCAAACCAGCACTACCAGTAATTCTAAACAATGTCCTAGAAAAAGACAATGAAGGTCACAACTCCATGAGGCCCAACAGAGGGAAGCCACCAAGCAAGGCTAGAAGCTAAAGGGAAAGGAGGAAAAATAAAAAATAAAGAGCCAACAACAGTAAAACATCATGACAAGGGTGAGTCAATATTTATCAATTCTAACCATCAGTGTTAATGGCCTCAATTCACCAATCAAAAGAAATAGACTGGCACATTGGATTAAGAAGCAAAATCCAATAATATCCTATATACAATAAACACACCTAATTCAAAAAGACATTCATAGGCTGAAAGAAAAAGGATGGAAAACAGTTCTCCATGTGATAGGAACCTGGAAAAAAGCAGGGGTAGCAATCTTATTTGCAGAAAAAATAGATTTCAAACCAAAACTAATTAAGAGAGACAAAGATAGTCAATACATCGTTGTGAAGCAAACAATCCAAGAAGAGATGACAATCATCAATATATATGCACCAAATACAAATGCCCCCATCTACCCAAAACAAATATTAATGGACATGAAAAACCAAATAAGCACTAATACAATTGTAGTGGGGGACCTCAATAACCAACTGTCACAAATAGACAGATCATCTACACAAAAAATTAACAACGAAATTCTAGAACTGAACAAAGCTTTTGAACAAATGGACTTAATAGATGTCTACAGAGTGTTCCACCACAAAAAATCAGAATAAACATTCTTTGAGGCCGAATACAGGTCATTATCCAAAATAAACCACATACTAGCTCATAGGGCATGTTTAAGTAAATGTAAAAGAATTGAAGTTACTCCCTGTATATTATCAGACCATAGTCCAATAAAATTGGAGATCAATAGCATAAGAAACCACAAAACCCCCACAAACACATGAAAATTGAGTAAAACTCTCCTGAACAACCAATGGGTCACAGAGCAAATTAAACAAGAAATTAGACAATTCCTACAAGTAAATGATAATGCCAATACAACATACAGGAATCTATGGGCCACAATGAAGGCAGTTCTATGTGGGAAATTCGGAGCAGTGAATGCTTGTATTAGGAAAACAGAGAGAGCTCAAATAAATAACCTAATGCTGAACCTCAAGCTCTTGTAAAAAAAGGAGCATGACAAAACCAAAGTTTGTACAAGAGAGAAAATTATAAAGATCAGAGCAGAAATCAATGCAATGGAGACTAAGAGAAAGATACAGAAAATCAATGAATCGAAGAGTTGATTTTTCAAAAGAATAAATAAAATCAATAAACCCTTAGCCAACCTTATCAAAACAAGGAAAGAAAAGGCTGAAATTCATGCAATTAAGACTGAAAAATGTGAGCTCACAACAGATCCAGCAGAAATCCAGAAGATCTCAAAACCTACTTCAAGAAACTATACTCTAACAAAATGGAAAACACAGAAGAAATGGACACATTCCTAGATACATACGAATTGCCAAAGTTAAATAAGGAAGATACAAAAATCCTAAACACTCGAATAACAATCAGTGAAATTTAAAAGTTAATTAAAAATTTACCAGCAAAGAAAAGCCTAGGTCCTGATGGGTTCACTGCTGAATTCTACAAGACATTTAGAGAAGAATTATCACCATTACTCTTTAAACTCTTCAATGAAATTGAAAGGAAAGCAATACTTCCAAATTTATTCCTGGAAGCAAGTGTTACTTTGATTCCAAAACCAGGGAAAGACCCAACCAAAAAAGAGAGGCCAATCTACCTAATGAAAATAGATGTAAAAATCCTCAATAAGATACTGGCAAACAGAATACAGAGGGTCATCAAGAAGATCACATACCCTGAACAAGTTGGATTTATCCTGGGGATGCAAGGATGGTTCAACATACATAAATCAATAAATGTAATACACTATATTAACAGAGCTAAGGATAAAAATCATGTGATTACCTCAATTGATCCAAAAAAGGCATTCAACAAAATCCAACACCCATTCATGGCAAGAAACTTACAGAACATTGGAATAGAAGGTCTTTAACTCAAACTGATTAAGGAAAGCTATTTATGAAAAAACCAATAGCCAACATCATACTAAATGGTCAAAAACTGAAAACTTTCATGCTAAAATCAGGAACAAGTCAAGGATGGCAACTATTGCCACTCCTATTCAATATAGTTTTGGAAACATTAGCCACAGCAATTAGACAAGAGAAAGAAATAAAAGGAATAAAGATAGGAAAGGAAGAAGTTAAACTGTCATTATTTGCTGATGATATGATACTTCACATAGAAGACCCAAAATACTCCACCAAGAGACTTTTAGACTTAAATTGACAGATTCAGTAGAGTAGCTGGATACAAGGTCAACACTCAAAAAACAATTGCCTTCTGTACACAAATAACAGACTCACTGAGAGAGAAATTAGAGAAGCAATTCCTTTTACAATAGCATCCAAAAAAAAGAAATATCTAGGAATCAATCTAATGAAGGAAGCAAAGGACCTTTACACTGAAAACTATAGCACTTGGAAAAAAGAGATCAAAGAGGATATAAGAAAATAGAAAGACATCCATTGCTCCTGGGTAGGTGAAATACAGTGAAAATGGCCATACTTCCAAAACTGCTGTATAGATTTAATACAATGCTGACTAAAATTCCAACAATATGCTTCACGGAACTAGAGAACACAATCCAAAAATTCATTTGGAACCAGAAGAGACCTACAATAGCAAAAGCAATTCTAGGCAACAGAGACATGGCTAGGGGTATCACAATCCCCAACTTGAAACTATACTACAAAGCTGCTGTGATAAAACAGTATGGTACTAGCAAAGAAGCAGACCCAAGGATCACTGGAATAGATTAGAAGATGCAGAAACAATTCCAGACATACTCAGCCACCTCATCTTTGCCAAAGGAGCCAACAACCCTCATTGGAGGAAAGATGGCCTCTTTAATAAATGGTGTTGGAATCAAAAAGCAATAGCCTTCTTATACACAAATAGCAGACTCACTGAGAGAGAAATTGGGGAAATAATTCCTTTTACAATAGCATCCAAAGAAATGAAATATCTAGGAATCAATCTAACAAAGGAAGCAAAAGACCTCTACACTGAAAACTACAGCACCCTGAAGAAGGAGATCGAGGAGGATATAAGAAAATGGAAAGACATCCCTTGTTCCTGGGTAGGAAGAAACAATATAGTGAAAATGGCAATAATTCCAAAATTACTATATAGATACAATGCAATGATGATTGAAATTCCAACAAAATACTTCACAGAACTAGAGAAAACAATCCAAAAATTCATTTGGAACCAGAAGAGAACTAGAATAGCAAAAGCAATTCTGGGCAACAGAGACATGGCTGGGGCTATCACAATACTCAAATTGAAGCTATACTACAAAGCTATTGTGATAAAAACAGCATGGTACTGGCAAAGAAACAGACCCAAGGATCAGAGGAATAGATTAGAAGACACAGAAACAACTCCAGACATACTCAGCCACCTCATCTTTGACAGAGGAGCCAACCACCCTTATTGGAGGAAAGATAGCCTCTTTAATAAATGGTGTTGGAAAAACTGGATTTCAAGTTGCCAAAGAATAAAACTAGACCCATATCTATCACCATGCACTAAACTAAGATCAAAGTGGATTAAAGATCTAAATATTAAGACAAAAACACTAAACTTTCTGGAAGATAAGTTAGGTAGAACTCTTGAAGATATTGGCATAGGAAAAGACTTTATGAAGAAAATCTCAATAGCACGGGAACTAGCAGAAAGAATCAACAACTGGGATTTCATCTAATTAAAAAGATTCTGTACTGCAAGAGAAACCACCAACAGAGCCAACAGACAACCTACAATGTGGGAAAAAAATTTTAGCAGCTGTAACTCAGACAAAGGGCTACTATCTAGAATATATGAAGAACTTAAAAAAAATCAGACCAAATGCAAAGACACAATTCAAAAATGGGCATCTGAAATGAACAGACATTTCTGAGAAAAAGAAGTAAAAGCAGCAAAGAAATATATGAAAAAAAGTTCAACATCACTGGTCATTTGAGAGATGGAGAAGAAAACAACACTGAGATTCTACCTCACCCAGAAAGAGTGGCTGCTATCTAGAAATCAAACAATAACAAATTCTGGCGGGGGTGTGGAGAGAAAGGAACCCTTCTCCATTGATGGTGGGAGTGCAGACTGGTGCAACTACTATGGAAATCAGTGTGGAGATACCTCAAAGAACTAGGGCTAGAGTTCCCATTTGACCCAGCTATTCCTCTGCTGGGTATTTTCCCAAAAGAATTAAAAGAATCATACCACAGAGATATATGTGCACCCATGTTTAGAGTGTCACAATTCATAATAGCTAAATCTTGGAAACAGCCCAAGTGCCCATCAACTGGAAACTGGATAAAGAAGATGTGGTTGTTTTTTATAAAATGGAGTAGTACTCAGCTATAAAGAATCAGAAACTAGAGTAATTTATAGCTAAATGGATGCATATTGAGGCCATACTCTTAAGTGAAATAAATAGGACACATATGTGTAAATACCAAATAGCTTCTCTAGTGTGAGAAAGTGAGAATGTAAATAAGGATTAAAAGGTTTAATAACTAACAATTGATACTTTGAAATAGGAAAAGGTCCAAAGGGGTAGGGGTGGTGGGAGGAGAGGTGGAAAGGAAAGAATGAAAAGGAAAAATTATGAGAAAAGAAAACAAAATGGAAACAAAGTCTATGTAAATAGGGAAGGGTTTAGGGGTGAAGGGCACACAGGTAATGAGGAACAAATAAGAACTAAGATACATTATGTTCAGGTACAAGCACCACCCAATGATAAATGTAACTGTATTGCATACCTAAAATGTATCGATAAAAGAATTTAAGAAAAAAAAATAGTGTTGGAAAAACTGGATTTCAACCTGCCAAAGATTCAAACTAGGCCAATACATCTCACCATGCATGAAAATAAGATCGAAGTGGATTAAAGATCTAAATATTACGCCAGAAACACTAAACTTGCTGGAAGATAAGTTAGGTAGATCTCTTGAAGACATTGGCATAGGAAAAGACTATGAACAAAACCTTAGTAGCATGGGAACTAGCACAAAGAATCAACAACTGGTATCTCATCTTATTAAAAAGCTTCTGCCTTGCAAGAGAAACCACCAACAGAGCTAAGAGACAACCTACAATGTGGGAAAAAATGTTTAGCAGCTGTACCTTAGAGGAGGGACTACTGACTAGAATATACAAAGAACTGAAAACAATCAGACCCACAGATTCCGCCACTCCTAGGGCAGAGGAGGTGAGCCAATCCCAGCTCCCAGGAGGAGGGTTCCCATGGCCATTCCACTGCTCCCAGGGCAGAGGAGGTGAGCCAATCACAGCACCCAGGAGGTGGCTCCCTGCTGCCATTCCACTGCTCCTATGGCAGAGGAGGTAAGCTGCTTGGGTGCCAGCGGCACCCCCCTCCCCGTCAAAATAAGAACACACGTAAACAAGCCTCAAAAACAGACTTCCATATCACCTTCAGCAACCCCAAAGAGAAACATGATGAAACATTCTGATACTCAACCACTGGGACTCTCTGAACTGGCAACAAAAGAGGATCTGGAAAAAATGAATTCAGAAATAATTTTCAGATAATAGCAAAGATTATGCCCATAGTGCAAAACATGACTAATAAATCTAGAGAGGACATAGATAAAAAAATAGAGGATCTGAGGAACATGATGGAATCCCAACATAGGAAACAAATGGAATCCATAAAACAGATGCAAACAGATTTCCAGG
>NW_004624748.1:3636631-3661192 GCF_000247695.1 Heterocephalus glaber | reverse complement strand
AAATGGATGCATATTGAGGCCATACTCTTAAGTGAAATAAATAGGACACACATGTGTAAATACCAAATAGTTTTTCTGGTGTGAGAAACTGAAAGTGTAAATAATGATTAAAATGAATAATTGATAATGGAGAATAGGAGGAAATGTTCAAAGTGCTAGGGGAATTGAGAGGGGAAGGGAAAGGAAAGAATGGAAAGGAAAAATCATGAGAAAAGGAAAAAAATGGAAACAAAGTCTTTATAAATAGGGAAGGATGGAGGGGGTGAAGGGAGGACAGGAAATGGAGAATAAATAAGAACCAAGATATATCATGTAAACATACAAGTATCCAATGATAAATGTAAATATATTGCATACCTAAAATTTACCAATAAAAGAATCTAAGGACAAATAAATAAATAATAAAAGCTAAGGAGAGTTTGGACAAACCAATTTTTTCTAAATGCTTGTAGTGCCTCCAGTCTAGGATAACATTTTAAACATAAGATCAGTGTAGTGAGTTTTCCACAAAAGACTGTCCTTATTCTGAAAATAGCCCTTTCTGCTTATTTGAGAATTTCAGTAACCTTTTATAATATGGAAATAACAGTTAGGTATGTCTTTGCAGTCTTTTCTTGATTGATCAGTTGGCAATAAATAGTTGGCAAGCTGATTGTTCCCTGGAAAAAAAAAAAAAAGAAAGTATCAGTTACTAAAGGGAATCAATTTGATATAGCATACCCCAAAATTCTGAGGAAAATTGGGATATTCTTTTCCTAGGATTATCTACAAATCCCAGATAATAAAGAGAAGATATAAATTTGGAACCAATTTATGTACTTTTCCAATTATAATCTTTGCTAAATATATGTATCTGTTAATGCACAAACTGGCAATTTAATAAAATATTTTAAGCAATTATCTCACTGGATAGAAAACACCATGATGACATCCTACAGGGAGTTTTCTAGATATTCTTAATTAAAATGTCCCAAAAAATCCAAGACATTAAAATCTGAGTAGTTAAAGGTTTTTACTTGATTTTATTTTATCGATCCTTCCCACAAACAGAGAAGGGCTGACATTGTAGCTCAGTGGTAATGTATTTGTCTAGAAAGTGTGAGATTTAATCCAAGTACTGCAAAAAGAGAAGCAAAAGGAGAAGAGCAGGGAGGAGGGAAGGAAGAAAAAGAAGAGGCCAACAATGGAGGCACACACCTCTAATCTCAGGAGATGGAGGCAGAAGATCGAAGTTAAAGGCTATCCTGGGCAAGTTAGCAAGATGAAGAGAAGAAAAAGGAGAAAGAGGAGGAAGAAAAGGGGAAGGGGCAGGAAGAAATTGAAAAGAAGAAAGAGGGAAAGAAGATGGAGGAGGAGGAAGAGAAGGACAGGGGTAGGAGGAGAGGTGAAGGTGAGGAGGAGATGGGGGAGCAAGGAGAGAGAAAATCAGAATAGGATAACTAAAAAGAGATATAGTGGCCAGGGAAGAAGTGAGTCTATCTAGTTGTAGGAGATGAATTCTTAGCAATCATTTCTCAGTCTCTTCATTTCACATGTAATGACACAAGAGACCCAGAAAATTTACCCAAGATGTCCCCAAGATCAGCAGCTGGTAGGGCACAAGCAGTGCAGGGCCTCCACCTTAAGTCTTCCTTAAGTATATTTTGTGCAGCATATTTTCCATTACATTACTCTGCTCAGAGGGAGACTCTTAGGATAAAAAAGGATGCCTGGAACTTCTCCTGCAGAAGGAATGTATCCATAAGATGATATTCAAAACAATGGTTGTGCTGACAGTATCTTTAAAGTGATCCCTATTGCCTGGGATTCGTGTAGTTGTGACTATTTTGGAGTAAATTGGAGAAATATTAATTCACTCCCTGCAGTGCCTTGAAATGGTTTGAATGGTGCAGTATTTGTACCACGTGGCTCCTAACCCAATTCCAGGGACTGTCTTGGGCATGAGGTGGCTGAATGCCAACACTGAGTCTTTCTCCTCAAGTTACATTTGTGAGATCCATGAACATTTCATTTTCTAATTCTATTTCTTACAGAACAAGCCAACATCTGCCTTTTGTTATTTCTAACTCCCATTGTTTTTGGAACATTTTTAGTACATTTTGAGTAAAACTCCCTTTACAAAAACTGCCTGGCAGGGCCTCGGCACAGTTGGCCTGTTGGTGATAGCCCACACATTTTCTTTCTTCTTGTTACCAAAACTCTCATGGGCTAATGAGCATCCATAGAATAGGACAATTACTGAAAATACATGTGAGCTTTGGCCAAAGGCTGAGATTTCAAGACCTCTGGGAATGATGAAAAAGACTGAATGGAGCAATATGTGGTAGGAAGAGATCTTACAGGATTTGGTGGAGACAAAGACAAGAGTCTCATTTCCTTCTGTTATGCTTTGCCAGCTATGAAGGTGTTTTGTGCTACGGTCAAAATGGATAAGTAAAACTGGAATTCTTCAAAGATGATCCAGAATACATTCTTTCACATCCTGCTGCTGCAAGGAGGCAGAAGAAAGCAAGGAGAGAGAAGGAAGTGGGAAGGAAGGCTTCATTTTACTTTGGTCAAATGCAAATTAAAGGAGATTTAGGAAATGACAAGGAAGACACCCAGCCATGATTCTTCACCAAGAATTTGGTGAGCTTTCCTAGTATAAAATACCGAGACCTCTATTTAAAGGATATCATGTGGGTCATTTAAATCTTTTATTCACTAAAATCAACCCACATTCTTTTGAAATAAGTAAGTTGTAGTTGACCTCTGTGGGCACAGGAAAACGGATTTTAGGGGTACAGCTGGATGATCTTTTTGAGGGGCCTGAACACTATAAGGCCCAGTTTCCTCATCCATAAATGAGATAAAATTTGTGGGCTTTGGTTATAAATCAAATAGTACTAGGGGAAAGCACAATGAAGATTCTGAGGAACTGTGTGGATGGTTCCTCAAGAGTGGTCCTCACTGATGCTCCTCTAGTGGCTGACACTCTTCAGAGACCAGCCATGGAATCCCTACATTGGCTTTTTAAATCTTTATGAAATATGGCTTCATTGTGAAGTCTTGAGCAAATAGAAGCTTTCTCACTTTTAATTGAAAACACTGGTAAACTGTTGGTTTGGCCCATTTTCTTGTCTTACTAAGTAGAACATGAAAGACTGGCAGGGTCTTGACTGCAGCACTCTCATCACTGATCAGCACTAGGAACATGAGCATAGAAGAGGAGATTTTACTGGGAAGAAGGAAGGGAAGGAACTTGGGGGTGAAGAGGCCAAGGCACATCCTTCCGGCTCCCTGATCCAGAACTGAACTGAGCTCCTGATCTCCCCCACCCCTCAAGCCTGTGCTTCTCACAGTCATCTGAGGTTTAATAAGTGGCAGCTCACTCTTCCATTGGCTCCAGTCAAAGCCTCTGGGGTCCTCCTCAGCTCCTCTCTCACACCCTCCCACATTCACTCCATCAGCAAGTCTTTGAGCTGCACCTTCACATCCCACTGAGGATCCCACTATTCTACTCCTTCACCATTATTCTTCCAATCCAAATTACCATCTTTCCTCCACAGACTGTCTATGCAGCCTTAGAATATACTTCCTTGTTTCTGCCCCACCCACTTCAACTTGCTTTCAACATAACAACCAGAGCAATGTTATTAAAGGGTAAGTAAGATCAAGTCACTCCTCCCTTCAAACTATTGAGTGGCTCTCCAACTTGACCCAGAATAGAAAAAATCCTTAAGGTGATCTGCAAGATCTTCCATATTGTGGTCATTCATTTTCTTTGCCTCATCTCAGTACTGTCTTATTCACCCTTTTCCTGGACTCTTCACTGTTCCACAATCATAATAGTTACCTTCTTGCCTCAGGGCCTTTGCACTTGCTGTTCTCCATTCTGGCATGTTCTTCTTGAGTTGTCTGTAAAACTGGCACTCTCTATTTCTTTTGGTCTGTATACAAATGCCACTTTTTAAATGATGACCTCTGGTCACACTTTCTAAAATAGTAAACTTCACTCTTACTCCCCAAATATATTTTTATAACTTTTTAAATTTATTCTTCTTATTAGCACTTATAATTACCTGATTCTTTATATACTTGGATTGTTTTATTTTCCTTTCCTACAAAAATGTAAGCTTGGTAATAAATTTACATTTTGTCTAGAACAGTGATGAGTACAGAATAAGTTCTTCATAAACAATTTTTGAATGGATGAATGATGAAAGTGACTCCAAACCTTCCAAAAGAATTAAGAAAAAAGAAAACAAAACAAATAACACTGACCACAGTCATTTAAACAGAGAATAAAAATCTAACAATTATAAATTCTAGATTTGGCATTTAGGGTTCTACCAGAATAATATCAAGGACGCAATTTCTTCCCATCTTTCCATTTCACCATCCTTAACCTGTAGACCTTTATCTGCAAAAATTTTTCCTTATGATTGCAAAATGGCTGCTGCATCACCAGACAATTCATTGTCTTCCAAAGCAGGGAAAAAAGGAAATTACATGTATGCTAGGAAATCAAAGTTTTTCCAGAAACCTTCATGTTATATATTATTAACCAGAACTCTGCTACATGGCCACCCCTAAATATAGCACCAAACAAAACCTAAGATTTTATTAGTGAGGGAGAAGAGGGAATGGATGTAGGACAGGTGGCATGCAGAGTCTGCCACAGAGCTTAAGTCTCTGTCACCCTCCAACACTGGCTCATATTACTCTCCAAAGACAGGGTGGGGAAGAAAGAGCTTAGAAGACTTTAAGGCCAGGGGAAAGGTAGAGGGACACCTTAAATCAAATTATTGCTGAAGAAAACTCTTCAGCCCTACTGTAGAAGCTATGGAATCCAACACTTAAGATGGTGTGATAGCCATGATCCCAGTTTATGGAAGAAGCTGACCTGAGAGAGTGATGAACATGTAGAGAAAGAAAGAGACATATTTGATAGAGGCAGACAATCCCAATAGCCTTTCAGGTCTTTGCTTCAGGTGTTATAGAGACTTCATTGCCAGGTTTTCTAGATCTGGTGAAGAGATTTTATTGCAAGCTTTGTCCTACATGAGAGTCAGTTAAATTGTCTACATCAGCGATTTTCAGCAGGGAGAAGTCAACTGGGAGGTTCAGCCACTGCAACACATCATTACTGCATTGACACTTGCAGAGTGCAGGGAGTCTCAGTGCAAACTTACTCTTGTTCCCCACCAGGAATATGTTTAAATGTCCTCACAGATGATTCTGATATCCAGCCTTCAACAAAGGGACCCCT
Source organism: Heterocephalus glaber (assembly GCF_000247695.1). Next base: position 3,655,941 of record NW_004624748.1, on the reverse strand, counting down.
TGGCTCTAAAGCCCAGGCAGAATTTTGTTGTAGAGGAGCAAGGTGATATCTGTGAAGGGTAAAATTGGGTCCCTGTCTCTGGAGCCATACAGCTTCCCTATTCAAGGAACTTTGCAGGAAACAGATGCTGGGTCTATTTGGGGCTATGTGAACTGCCCCATGGTCTGGGATTCAAGGGAGTGAGGAAAGAAAACGTGAGAGGGTATCTGACTGGTTTCTTCTTCCAGGAATACCAGAGTCATTGCTGTGGTTGTTATGTAACTATTCACTTCCACCTCACCCTGGTCACCATACTGTGCAAGCTCAGAGGTAGACACCTTGTCTTGCAGCTGGGCCCTACTTTCAAGTCCCAGAGGCCATCAGGGAGTTGGATGTGTGCAGATGCAGAACATTGCTTTCAGAGGGCCCCGAAACACAAATATTCACTGCAGAGCCTAGGGTAGAAAAGCAATCCCCAGTCTTATTTATTTTGCTTTTCTCTCTTTGTTGAATGGATATAATCTAAGATTTAAGAAAAGATCTGACTTATTTGGCATTCTTGGAAAAAAGCAGACAGCCGATGCTCAGGGAAGGAGAGGGTATGCCATGTGACTGCTACAGTTACAACAACAAGAAGCATCAAGAACTTCAGCCTCCTGGCCCAAAATGTCTTAAACATTCTGAGAATGATGGATGGGACCCCAATTTCCCCACTTCCTCAGAGGCCACTGGCTGGGCTGCACTAGGAGGCCTCCTTGTTTTTGTAACCATTAATCTGTTACAGGAGAGAGAAGCCCTGTGTGCCTGTTTGGTTTGGTGGGGAGGGGAAAGGACAGGGAACCAAATGCTGTGATTTAAAAGAACTACAGTATCTAGAAAACTTGGGGAAAATCTCAAATCTTATCATAGAGGAGTTCATAAAAGACTTGGAAGCTTGAATTGAGATAAAAGATTTGGAGCATCAGTAAGGAACCTCAAATATTTGAAGGAAAAATGAAGCCTGTTCTCCAAAGTATCAACAGGAAGAGCAAGGACATGTTATGAAAAGTTACAGGTGTTTCTTTCCTTTTTTTTTATTACTGTCAATTAACCCAGGGTCTTTGCAATGAGCTACATTCTCAGTTCTTTCTTGTTTTATAGGGTCCCACTAAGTGATCCTCTTGCCTCAGTTTCCCAGAATGCTGAGGATAGGCGTGCGCTACCATGCCCAGATCTGTTTATCTTTAACTGGCAAGCACTGTAAGACGATGGATGAGGCTTCCTTGGAAGTAGTAAGCTTCCTGACTCTGGATGTGTTTCAACAAAACCTGATGATCCTCCAGAAGGCATGTTGTTGAGGGAACTCTCACTGGGTGGAGACCAAAACCAGATGGCCTCTTCCAGCTTCCAGGTTCCTCAGAGCTCTGATGCTCCTTCTCCTGAGGCTCAGTGTCTACACTTCTGCCATTACATACCCCACCCTTGCCCCTTTCTTTCCCAATTACTCTTGAGGGAGCAATTTCCAGCAGTTCTTACTGGAGTGCTAATGTCTCAAGAGGTTTTCACCTATGACAGTGGCCATGACTTTAGGAGCTTGGCAAGGCTTCAGATCTTACAGATCAGTGAAGAGGCTCAGCCAAGCCAGCGTGGCTACTTTGCAGACAGGCTTCGTGGCAAGGTCCCTAGCTCTTCCCAACCTGTTCCAAGACCTCTAATACAAGACAAATAAGCAGGTCTGGGTAGGGTTATCCCAATGTACCGAGGTGATTCTGAGAGTTAGATTTGGGAACCTTCTCTTAAGCTTTGCCTCAACCAAATTCTCAGAGAGCCACTGGAAAGCTCCTAGATGACTCATTTCAATGGGTACCAATGGATCTTCATCTGGGATTTGAATCTAATGTACATATTTCATTGTATGGTTCTTTGTATTTGTTTCCTCATTCCCCCATCCCAGTCTTCATCCTTTCCTAACTCCTCAAGGGCCAGAACTATGCCTTTCTTCTTTGGATTTCTTTCAGCTAACACAGAACTAGGCACAAGCCACAACCTTATATTTAGTGAAGAAAGGAAGGGAGAGAGGGAGAGAAGGGGCAAAGAAAGGAGGGAAGGAGGAAGGAAAAGAGGGAAGAGAGGAAGGGGAGGCAGGATGTTTGTTCATAGGATTATGTCCAGTTTCAACAAAAATTGCTTGAGTCTTGCACAAAAGCACAAGGGACAAACAGGGTCGGGGCTGGGGCTGTGCATGCACATGTGAAACGGTCAGCGGTGGGAACTCTGAGTGTTACTCGCTTTTTTTCTGGGTCTCATCAAAGTTATAAGGCCACTATGTGCTGCGAGCAGGGACTACCACTCTCGCTGTCTCCAGCCTTCCCTAGTCCATGTGTAGTTTTTATCATGCTCCTCATAAGGACAGCAGCAATGCTGCCTGCAAATTTTTCTGAAGTCATTCACTTACTTTTTTTTTTAAGTAAAAACCGTGAGTACCTTGAGATGAATACATTATGGAGACAACTGTCATCAGGACCACATGTGGTATTATTTACTCATGTCAGTTTGAATGATTAATGTGGAAAAATGGCTGGGCAGCTACTATGATGGAGCCCTGAGTATGACAATTTCTGTGTGATTCCAAACAATGCCCACACTGTGTGTGGCGAGTTGCAGCAGTGTGAATAGTTGGCACCTTGGCTTCCTCTCCCCACTGACTCTTTTAGGAAACTTCCTCCTCTACATCCCCTACCCCCAGAGACTTTGAATTTCCCATCTACAGCCAAGGAAGAGAAAATAAGGATCCTTTAAACTTCAGCAGCCTGGGGGTTCTGAGTGGTGGCAGCCCTCTGCCCCAACAGCCAGGAAACAGATGGGACTCAGGAGGCCTTGCAAGAGAATCTGGGATTGTCCGCTGATCTCTGCCCCTTTTAACAAGTGGCTATGTAGACAATGTTATAAACCAAGTTATGGTTTATTCTTCAGAGAAACATCATTGAAATGGAACAGTTTGGAAGAGAAGGTGGTACAAATAAAATCAGGGGTATATTTGGTAGGCCTGTCAGGTGTGTAAATACCTAGAATCCCACTTACCATCTATTGGTTTAACTTCCATCTCCAGGTAATAAGAACTTTCTGTGATTTTTCTTTGTGGAAACCCTGAGAGACTACATGGTAAAATTTTCATCATCACCACTGTTCTTCTGATATTATTTACAATCTCCATTTTACTAAGAATGTAGTTGTTGAAAATTTGCTAGAACACTGCTAAATACCTTGAATGCATCACCTTATTCAGGCTTCAAAGTGGATGAGGAAACTGAGGCTTAATGAGTTGAAATGAGCTGCTGGAGGTCATGTGATGGTGAGTTAGCCATGAGTCTGTAATACTGGGGCTGTCTGGCTCTGGAGCCTGAGCTGGCCACTCATCTATCTCATATGTCATCTGCTTTCATTCAATTCCTTTGGTTTCACAGTGTGTGTGGGAAGATGGGATTAGTGTTGCAACAGGAAAGTAGAGGAAATGACAGACTCCAGCCCCTCAGGCCACCTACAACAGGGTGATAGCAGGCCCATAAAGGGCTGTGGGGTTGGGACAGTCTGCAATGGAGAGGGGGATGGTAGGCAGGCACACTGCCAAACTAAGGAGACAAGGAGAACAGACTGTGGCTTTCTCCTTCCGGGTTACAAATCCTGGCATAATTGTAGCAGTTTTGGTTGAGGAGTATCTTTTTCCATGCTATCACCTCAGCTTTGAGGAAGAATTGTCTAGAGCATAAGGTAGAATGGGAGTTTCAGCAAGAAGCGAAAATCACGATGGTCTTTTAGAAAACTTACTGCTCTGATCCTCTTTGAGAGTTCCCCAACACTTTAAATGTGAATGTGGCAATAACATTTTAACATTAGTTTGAGAAGGGACAAACCATATTTAAACCATAATACCATCTCTTCCTTGTTTGGTATTTATCCAGCAAGTCTTTATCCAATAACTCTGATCTTCAGTCTTGGAATAAGACAAGAATGAATTCTATTAAAGCTTCTTTTCCCTTACCTTTGGAATAGAAATGTGGGTCTGCAGTAGTGGTTCTCAAACTTGTTCAAGATCATAGAGAACTTGATAAAAATGAATAGTACACACACACACACACACACACACACGCACACACACACGGTGAATGTGGGGTCCTCAAGCACATTTGTCTTTTGGTGGCTGGGTGCCCTGGGGATCCTCGGTTCTGCCACAGCACTCACAGGGCTGCCCAGCTCTTCTCAGTCTATGGATTGCCCTTGTGTGTGACTCTTGGGGACGTGAGAGGTTCTTTTCAGAGTGCTGACACCACCAGCCCCTAAAGGTGTTTTAGGATACTATGTTAGACATGACCCTAAATCACATTCAGTAGCTTATTTTACTCTGATATAAAAAAAAAGTTCTACTTCTTAGCAAAAAGCAAACAAAAAAGACTGATTCTACCTGAGAAGTTCATAGAAATGTACAGGCACAGATGCAATAGAAAGCCAGGGTTGGAGTGACAGTTTTCATTATTTTTGAGTTGTTCATTGTTTAATTCTTGTTTCCCTCTTGTTCTGATCCAGCATTGGTCAGGCATAACCCCAAATAATCATATACAACACTTCATCAGTGCTTTCCTACCTTCATCCTACTTTTGGATAAGGGCACATACCTTACAAAATGAAAATTTTTCTGTAATTATCCACTAAAGTACCCTGACTGGACATACCTGATTTGACTCTCTCTTTCTTTCTCTCTCTTTTTCCTCCATCTTCCCTCTTCTCTTTCTTTTATAATACCAGGGATAAACCCAGGAGTGCTCTATCATTGAGCTTCATCTCTAGCCCTTTTTTTGAATTTATTTTTTTGATACATGGTTTTGCTAAGTTGTCTGGGTTGGCCTCAAAGTTGTGATCCTCCTCCTTCAACCTCCCAAGTAGCTAGGATCACAGACATGCACCATTGTATTTGTCTGCTTTAAATTCCTTCTGATGTCATGAACTTGAAGAGAGCCCATGATAAGGACTAGATGATAAATGATGGAGGCATAAGTGTGGAACTTCCAAAGGAGCCATCCTAACATCGCCTAAAACAGCCTCCCAGCCTCTTCACTCTTGGTGACATTTATGACAAAATTTTCATTAGTAACATGACCACATTTATTAATACCAGTGACCCATTGGAATTGATAGTAGAATTCCTTTCAAATGAATTACCCATAACATCTAATACCCATGATTTGGAGGCTACATTTCTCAAAGGATGTCCCTGTAGGAGAATCACCCAGAGTGTTGATCTGGAAGCAGACGCCTGTTCCCACTTTTAACAGACTCAGTAAGACCTCAGTAAGACCTTCTGGATTTAGATGATGCTTAAGCACATAGAACTTGAAGACCATTAGTTTAGAGTTAAGGTGACTTGAGTAACACTTTAGTTCTACATGGACAGCCTTAGTCAATGGGAAAAGTTCAGAAGAATTAACCCAGTTGTATGAGAAGATATTGATTACAAGGCCCTGCCTCTCCACACAATGGCAATCACATTTCAACGTTAGTTTCAGAAGGGACAAACCATATTTAAACCATAATACCGTCTCTTCCTTGTTTGCGATTTATCCAGCAAGCCTTTATTGAATAACTCTGATCTTAATCTTGGAATAAGAAGACTAGAATGAATTCTGTAAAAGCATCTTTTCCCTTATCTTTGGAACAGAAATGTGGGTCTAGGGTAGTGGTTCTCAAACTTGTGCAAGATCATGGGGAATTTGATAAAAATGAATAGTTTACACACACACACACACACACACACACACACACACACAAAATACCTGAGATAAACAACTGGGAACTCAGTATTTGAAATGGTGATTCTGATACTCTAGTTATCATGGAAGAAACACTTTATTAGAAAAACTCTCTGTGTTCCCAAATACCAAATGCACAGATTGTTATAAAAAAGACTTTCCTATAATTATGGCAAAAATTTGTGGCACATGAGTGCATCTTGAGCAAAAGCAATCACAGGTTATTTGTAGGTGATATTGGTCTTAAACAAAACCTTGAGAAGTGGTTATTATAAATCAAAGCCACTCTTCATTTTGTATCTTCTGCACAGGTCTGCTTGCCCTTTTGCTTTCTTCCACAACTTGAAGCAGCATAAGTCCCTCCTCAGAACCTGAGTAGACACTAGCATCATACCCTTAGGTTTTCCGGTCTCCAGAACTGTGAGCCAAAATAAATCTGTATCTTTATAAATCACTCAGTCTCAGGTATTCTTCTGTAGCAATAGAAGGCAGACTAAAACAGATACCAATAGTGAGAAGGTGGGCAAGTTATTTCAAGAGGAGTCACCAGGAACCACAGCCCCCCAAAGAGCCTATCAAGGCATGTTTGAAAGATATGGAAATATCTATTCAGTTGGAAGCAAGATATATATATTTTCACAGTTTGGTTGGTATAAATATGTCACTATCCTCAGAATTTAATTAAATATTTAATATATCTCTGACACTAGCTACTTTCACAAAGTGGAAATAATCACAGCATATATAGTGGTAGTAAATTTTAGTCAAACTTTCAAACAGAATTATTAGTTCAGTGAAGTTTAAAGATTCCAAACTTGGTTTTTAGAAACTTTGGGAAACACAGAGGGAAAAAAAAACACATTGTCTTATCATCCAGAAATGGCCATAATTAGCATTTTTGTATATAATCACTTTTTCTCAGTTAATGTTATATTGTGATCATTATTTCATTAAAAGTGGTATCTTAAAATTACCTTCAAATGACTCAGCAGAGAGGATGAGATAAAGCAACTTTATAATAATATTAATAATTGGTGAATCAAGGTGAAAATTATGCATTATTTCAACTTCTTGCTAAATTTAAAATTTTTCAAACTAAAATGGAAGCAGAAAATGTCAGCACAAGAAGAGGCAACAGGATAAATTCTTCTAAGCATCATATTTTTAAGGTCTGTAGATACTGCTATTTTTAAAACACTTAGAAAAATGGCAAAATAAAAGATTATACTATATTAAGACTTAATGGGAAAATTGAAAAGTAGGAATTATGATTCCACTTCCTCCATCATCATTAATGTAATAAGTCTGGAGGTTTTTTTTAATTTGTGTCTATCATCTAGCTACACTTTTGAGTTCAATGAAGTAAAGGAGGACCATGGCTTCAAATGAACATCATGGAATAATGGTGCCTAACTGAGCAAAGGCCAGAATACTTTTAAATAAAAGGACCATCTGGTTGCAAACCAAAAACCAGTGGGGTACTTACATGTGCACACATATACCCATTGTGCATAAGTATGTGTGTACACACACACACACACGTTTTATAGAAACATGATTTTTCTTCTCAGTGGTCACACTTTAAAGCCTTTCTAGCATAATATATAATGTAAGCAGATAGTCCATACTGTAATGAATCATCCTGCTATTGTTGTTCAGATTGATTAAGTTCCATGTTTTTGTTTCATAAAAAATATGTTGATTTTTTAAATTTCAGTTCTTCCTTAGGACAGTTATTTAAAACTGAATAGTTCATGTGGTAATTTCCCTGAAAGTTGCCACAGTTCTGCTTTCCCTGCTCTCAATTCCAATGATAAAGGTCACTGGGAAAGCATGTATGGAATTTCAGGCCAGATTCTGACCCCAAACCATGAGATAGTTTGGGTAGAGCTAAGATCCTATAACAAAAATCCCATGGTACTGTGGCTTAGTAAAATGGACATTTATATGTATCTCCCTCACTTTACCACTTAAATGTGGGTAGCTTAAGGTTGGCTGAGAGGCACTTACATCTCAATACATGACTTCCATTTCTGAGTCCAAAGTGATTACTATTGTTCATATTGTTTTGCAGATACTTGGAAAGGGAAAATGATCTGGGGAGTGTACACCCAACTGTTTTAAAGGCCAAATCCCAAAGTGGCACGAATCATTTCAGATCACTTCCCATTGGCTGGAACTGAGTCACTGCTTTCACCTAGCTGCAGGAAAAGATAGAACACAAAGCAATTACCTGGACAGCCATGTACTCAGCTAGAACTGGGAGAAAGATCTGGGTGTACAGTTAGTAGTCTCCCCCAGTTTCCAACCATAGTTCTGGTTAAAGGTGAGTGATTGGGGGCATTATATGCCTTTTCTCTCTGATGCCTGTCTTACTCAACTTTGAGCCTTTGAGATATAAGCATTAGTAACTTTACAGTCAGATAGTGAAAACTTTGCTAATCTGACAAGGAATCAAGGCTCATTAAACTCTTAAATTCAGCATTTTTATAGGGTATGGCTAAACTGGAGTTGTTTAAGTGCAGATGTCATTAGCTACAGGTTCATTTGAACTCCATGATGTATTTTCCCTTGTCCTTTCCATTTGTAGAACTCTGCTTTTTGCTAGTAATAGGTATACAAGGAAAATTTCAGGGTTTCGTCTGAGACAAAATAAGTTTTAAAGAAGCATTTACAAGGAGCAGCCTAATGAACAATGGTCCATTTGCACAGCTGAAAGCTCTACTCACAAATCTCTTTCACTTTTAAATTTGTGAGAAATAAGGGATTGTATTCTCTGCTTGGGATTTTGCTTCTGGGCTAGGGTTGACTGCAAGTTTATTGGAATGAACATTACGTTTTGTTTTGTTTTTACCATAAGGGACTTCTGCAAGGAGCCCCAGCACAGAGAGTATTTGAAGAGACATTTTTTCCCCTTTGCTCAGAAATTAGGTTCAAGCTGAGAAGCACTGATGATTTTTTTTTCAAGTCCTGTTTTGGGTGAAATAAGCAGACAAATTTGCATTGATTAACTTTCTAAGGCAACTCAACATTGAGACCGAGTTAGTGCCTGATGTAAGAAGCACTGAGTTAGGAGTCACAAAAATCCTTTCTTAGCTGTGGCCTTGCCGCAACCTTTGTGAAGGACTCTGGCCAAATAGCCAACACTTCTGTGCTGTGGTTCCCCAATCACATAAATTCCAGAATGTTTACAGTTCTGGAAGAAGAATGGCTGTTGATACTCTAGTCTGCCTTCATTCTGATAACACAGAAGGCCAAGGATGCATTGAGCCTTTGCTGAAATTGTCCTTTGCATGAACCTGATAAAACAGACCGTTTACTTCTGAGATGCTCCTGAACCATTGATTCTAGCACCTATACTTTAGGTCATACAATATTTGGTGGCTTATGTTTTACTTATGGGTCTGCTTCCTCACAGGCTTGAAAATAGTGTTTCTTATCTATCCATGTTGTCTCTGGAGTGTCTAGCAGTGCTATGCTTAGCTCGTAGTATGTTCTTGTTACTGAATGAAACAATGTACACCCAACACCGTGTGGCTGCTTAGAGGCAGGGCTGGGTAAGAACTTAGGTATTATTACTTGCAGATTAGTCCTTCTCGTTTGGCCTCTCTTCTTTCAAGCAGGGGTAAAAAATGATGTCAAATGTAACTGGAGATTCTTGTGAAGGAGCCAAGTGGTCTAATCAACTCCTCATCCTCTCGTGGGGTTATTCTGCTTTCTCAGTCTCTTTCTAATGATTTATTCTCATAACGTGCTTCCCCCTTTCTTCCTCAAGAGACTCAGCTGGGAGTGAGGGGTCAAAGAGAACTGTCTCAGCCCATCCAGAGAGGAAGATATGCTTGGGGACTCTGAACACTGCTCAGGAACTTTGATGCCACTATCTGAAGCTACAGTGTCCATTTCTTCACTGAGGGCTGAAATCTGCTCTCCAACACAAAATACCCAGGAGCTGTCCTACAGAAGGCAGGGCACTCACACCTCTGAATTAGGCACAAGGGACCAAGAGGCCTGAACACAGGGGTGTCATTGAGGTTGCTCTGTCTGACCTGCTTCAGAATGGGATCTGTGATTCAGGAGTCAAAATAACCACACAGGGCAGGAAGAAGCCGGCCAGGGTCCTGGAAAGTTCAAAAGGGGGTGCTTTTAGTACAAAGAAGGGAGACAACAGAAGCCACAGCAACAGGCCCAGGAGGAAGGCAGGCCACTGTGGGGTCACCAGGGAAACACTTCTTGTCATTGTCTAGCTAAATGGGCTCAGCTGAAAATAAAAATAGGTGGAAATAAAAAACTTGCATCTGTACGTCTCAAAGCAGACCCATGCAAAGAATTGCTTGGTGCTGGTGGAGGAGGGAGGATTGGGTATTCTAGCCCCTTAAAAATGGAACTTTTGCATACCTGCTGAGCTCAGAAACCAGGGAAGGAGGTTGCTTAAACCCTAACTATGTTCTAAGGCATCAGAAGAATTTCACACCCATGGATCCAACACAGCAAGTTTTGATAGAGCAGAGAGCCATACAATACAAAACACTCTAGTGTGATATAAAACATGGGCCAAAGCAGGGAGCCCTGTTAAGCACTGTTTCACAAGTGCTTAAAAGAGTGTGAAAGCCAGAGTTCCAAATGATTTTTAAATTTTCACCCTGTTTCACTAAAAAAGTGTTGGTGGAAAGGGGTATTTAAGGATCATTTTTTTTTTCAGGCACTCTTTTTCCCCCTTAACTTTTTAAAAGATTTGTATTATGTAGAATGTCAACTATATATAAAAAATAAACATGATAATCTAATAAACTCCTGTGTTTACCTATCACCACCTTCAACAATCATCAACTTATGGCCAATCTAGTTTCATTCATACCTGTCTACTTTCCTACTCCCACTCCATTATATAATTTAATCTAAAACATTGCATATTTTATTTCTAAAATATAAAAACATAACTCTTCTACTATGTTGCCTAAAAATTGAGAATTCTGAATTGTCATCAAATATTCAGTAAGTGGTCAACTTTCTAATGCTTGATATTTAAACCAAGACTTCCCTATGACTCTGGTTAAACCCACTCTAGCCTCAACAACAGAGAAAAGCAAGGCAGGTTTACTGTGCTAGGAAAGAAGCTTGGAACACACTTGCCATTTGGTTTCTACCCTGTAGGAATGGAACAAACACATGGTATACCAGAAACAGACAGGGTGACCCCTAAACTGGAGGGTCACAAAGAGAAAGTAACTGACAAATCCCTAATTCTGGAAGATGCTCAGAGCAGCTGGGCCCAGAGCCAGGAGTTTAACAAGTTTCCATTGTTATTGGCAGCTGACAAATTTAGAAGCAGACAGGGGAACTTCTTATCATGGGGAATTTTATTAGCTGAGGCTATATGCATTTAAAAAGCACAATCAACCTGTAGTGAGCTAAGGGATTAAACATGATTTTTTTCTCAACTTGAATGACCCCTCTCCCTAAATTAAGCAGCCTATTTAGCACCCTTAATAAATATATAGATAATTTAAACCATGTGGCAGCAAATTGAAAACATGGGCCTTTTGAACTATGTATTTTCTTTCTCATGTTGGAACACTTCCCTCAAGAAAATCTCAGGTCTCATGATTATGGAAAAGAAAGATCTGTATATCTTTCTGATTAAGTGTTTCATGATTTACACATACACATTGATGAAGTTTTTTCTTCTTTCTTGGCTAAAGTGCAGCATATGCTTCTGAGAAAAACATTCCTTCGACACGTCTCTGGCTGCTGCCTGGTGTATTTGTCAACAAAATAAAATGTGAAAGGATTATATTTCTATAAAAGTAATTAGACTTCAAAGCACCTTGTCATTATGTACATATATGGTATATGGTATATACATTATAATACATACATATATAACATATATGGTATATATATATATGATGTATATGGTATATACATTATATACCATACGGCATCACGTTGAACCAAGATAGTATTCTCTGATTCTCTGCCTGATTGTTAGAAGTAATGACCTATTTTCACAAGTCAGTAAAATATTCATATATATATATATATTTAATTTGTTGCTTGATTGGAAAAAATAATTCTCTCTGCTTGAATACCTTTGGGTTTGGACTGAGCAATTTCATATGCTAAGTTTTAGATTGTTAAAAATTTATCCACTGATTTTAATTTATCCACTGATTTAAAACACAGCCCACATACAAAAACAATCACTATTTACTTTGATATTAGTAGTTTTTATTTTGATCAAAAAAAGTTCACAGTTTTTTTTTAATAATATCTGTACAGTTTTTCCCTTTTCATGAATTAATGAGTCACATCAAAGTGTCTCGATTTTTAGAAGCTTTGTTATAATTTTCTTTGACCTCTTTCATGTGTGTCCAAAAACTGGTCCATAAACAGCCTTCTGTGTCCATAGGCCCAGGGGATTCCTCTGGCTCCTCATTCTCTGTGGTCAGAATGCTCTCCGAAACAGTTTTTACCACACATTCCCCAGAGATGAAGTCTGCAGCTTCTCTTCATATTCCCAGCCTTCAGCCAGCCCCATTATTAAGCATACAGTCTTAGTCAAAATTAGTTAAAGGGACAGATTTTCAAATTTTAATTTCCAACTGCATTCACTTTTTCTTGTTACAAATATGGGACATAGTAGATCATTCTTGGCTTGTCAAAAGGACACCAAAGATATTTTAAGAAGAGGCAATTCTACCACTCAAAGAGGGGGAAAAATATTCACAGAGGCAAATTTTGTTTTAATTAAACTTTTTGTTTTGTCTTGGGAGATGGGCATTGAAAAACAAGCCCTTTGGGCCAGACTTTACGAAGATGAGAAAGCCCAATTGTCTGAGAAAGCATGTGAAGAGACAGGAGCCTTTGGAGCCCACTGAGTAGTAACGTGACATGGAGCCAGCACCCCCGCGCTCGCCCTTTGAATTACTCCTCTGAGTGTTCCCTGCCTGATTCCCCACTGAGGACTGTCTGATGTTGGGAATCAATGGCATCATTTGAAGGAGCCAGCCGGTCTTGCAGACAGAATCATGCAAGCCTTGCTACTGCATTAGTTGTTAAATCTAAATATTGTATGCACCTCCTAGTTCAACAATGCTCTTTTTTAAAAAATAATTTGCTGAAACTAATTGAATACAAGTCACAGCTCCTGCAAGTTGAGATGTTTCAGTTAGCTTCTGAGGCAATATATAGTTGAACAAAGCTGTTTTCTTCACAATGTGATCAGCATGTGTCTCTGCAAGCAGTTATTTAAGTAGAAAAGGGTAAGAGATTGGCCCTTACAAATTACTAAGAGATTATGTTTGGAAGTAAAGCATCAATAAATTTTCATTTTATAGATCATCTAAATAGTTAAAAAAATAAAAAGATGCATAATGGTTATATACAACTACTATACATTCTTACATTTTTACTTAATTACCAAGATCACAGAAATTACATTTTTATTAGAAGTAAATAAATATTTATGATTATTTGACTTTTATGTTGGATTTAGTGTCATTTGTATAATCACAAATGCAGATGGCTTTTTTCTTCACTGTCTTATACTGAACCCCTGGCATTCATAAAATATCTGCAATGTAACAATATAATAGGTGGTACATTTTGGTAGCTTGGATGACTGACTTCGCCTCTAAAGCTGCATTATCCAATGGCAGCCACCAGTCACCTGTGACAATTTAAAGTTGGAAACTCAGTTCTTCAGTTGCACTAGCCACACCTCAAGTGCTTAATTAACTCCTGCATAAGACATTTCCATCTTTGCAGAAAGTTCTATTGGGATGTGCTACTCTAAAGAATTCTGAATTCCCTGAGGATTTACCTCAGCTGGCTGCATTTTATCTTCTTTACATTTTCTTACTTGAAAAATAAGGAGGTGAGACCACATAGTCCCTCCTTAGGGACTTCCCACAGCTGAGCTTTTCATCCTGAGAACTTTCCTAATCCCTGGGGCCACATGTGCATGAGACTTTCAGAAAGGTCTTGTGGTGATTTCTCAGCTGTGCTGTGAAGCAAACATCTTGGAACTTAAAGGACTTTGATTTAGTTCCAGTACCCTTAGTGAAAGCTGCATGACTCGGGATTTTCAATGGCCACCTTCTATATGGTCAACACTGTTCTAGAAGATAAGCACTCACCAATAAACAAAATTTCTTCCAAAGAAACTTTTATCCTAGTGAGAATCTCTGGTATAGTTTCCAAAGGATGCTTCATGGAACCCAAGATTCTCAAGATGTTAACAGATATTACACAGGAAAATTGAGACTGCTCACATAAGGTAAGGAAATTATGTGCTAAACAAAATTTAAGTTTTGTTTACTGTTGTAGGATCTCCAGTGTATTTAAAATGCTAAGGGCATTATGAATTCCCCAAATTAGCATATAGTAGGCAGTAGGAAATACTATAGAAAAACAATTTTATACAGATTCAGTTTGGTCATTGAACACTTTTTTACTCCATAGAATATGTCATGAAAATGATTAAAGCTCTGCTGGAGAAAACATTTAAAAGCTGGGTAGGAATCTTGATAGCTGGATGATAAGCAGTCATTGAGACTAAGACCTATTACATTCTTTAGATAGAGTTCACCTGATAATTTAAATTCACTGATAGTTTGAACTCTGTGATAAGGTTGAGTCTTCTACAGAAGAGTAGCCCTCTGCAGGCTCATTGTGAGGATCAAATGATATCTCATGTAATCTGGCTCTGACCACATAGCAGACCACACTAGCAGGACCCCATTGTCACGCCTCCAACATCCAAATGAGTATTTTGGCAGTGGAGAATGCTAGCATCCACACTGTTACTAAACCTAAATGGTAGGATATGGCCCTTTCCCTACATGTACAAGATTGTGGCTCCAGCCAAAGCATTCAGCACAGAGAATTCAATAACAGATGCAATGTTCACATTTCTGTAATTTTAAAAAATGTTCTTATATTTCTAATACACTGTCAAGTATGGCATTCTTATTATTGTTAGTCATTCTATTTTGAAAAGAGAGCATGATTATTTCTGTATGAATTAAGCTACCAGATGATCTTTTTCAAATAGATCAGTACAATTCAGGAAAGATCACAGAAATATTTTTTACTAAAGTTATCATTCAATTATTAGAACAGTGGACTCCCCTTGTATTATCTGTACCATTTACCACTTTTTAACTGCTATTACAATTCTTTGGTCAGTGGCCTGTATCCCTAACAGAAAAACAAAAATAAAAAAAAGAAACCACTGTCAAGGAAAATGCTTTTCTCAGCCCCAAGTGGCTAAAGCTGCCATGCAGAATCCTCTGTAAAAAGAAATATTGCTCCCACATCAACAGCTTTGAAAAATAAAAGAACAAAAGTGTGTTCTCTCCAAAAAAGGCATTAGTAATTTTTAGAAGGGATTTGCTGACTTGACAAACCCTAATTACTTTTTACAGCTCATGAAACTGTCTTTTTAAGAGCTGTGCTCTATGACCTTGAGTTTATTACACACATGTTTTCAGAAATGTCATCTTTTGGAAAGATGAGATGCCTCAATGAGAAAAGACAAGATTAATAGTGTAGCTTTGCCCAGTGCTGAACATCTTAGCATTTGTTGCTGAATAGAGAAGAATTAAGAATCAGATCTTCTGAGGCCCACGGGCTGGGGAGCTGTGCTATCCATCAACACAGATAACCCCCAACCCCACTTCATCTCCTAATAACAAGATCTGTTAGCTTGCTCTGTTTTATAAACTGACACTTAATGTCCTGGATTGAATCATAGCTTCACTCCTTAATAGATAGTGACCTGGAACACATCACTTATTAACCTCTGTGAGGCTCTGATTCTTATATAAAAGGGGTCTTCTCGTTGAGAGATGGGACAATCAGCAGCTGAAAAGTCCTTGTGAAAACAGAAGTCACATAATGTTACTCCTTTACTTAGAATCCTCTGATTGCTGCCCACGTACCTCTGTAAAAGCTAAAATCTTGGCAGTAGCCCACAAGACCTCACAAAATCTGGTACCCCATTGTCCTTTTTGAATTCCCTTCCTACTAAGGTCAGATCTAGCCATGTCAGCTTGCTTAAAACTGCTCAAGCAGGCCAGGGTCACGTCTGCCTCAGGGCCTTAACACATGCTAGTCTCACTGCCTAAAGGGCTCTTCCCCCAAATGTCTGCATGGCTTGAATCCTTAACTCGAAGAGTCTTTTCTGTAATATCACCTTCTCAGGCATAATATCAGTCCTATTCAAAACTGCAAACTCACCCTCTGACCCCTTTCCTCTTTTGCTACTTTATTTTTCTCAGTAGCACGTATATAATTTTTAATGTTTTCTATCTGCCTTGCTGCTCCTGAAGAAAAGCTTATGAGGAGAGAATTTATTTTTATGTTTGCTGCTGTATCTCAAGCACCTAAAGTGTCTGGCATGTAGTACACACTAAACAAACATATGTAAGATAAATGAATATTAAATATAAAATAATATATTTAATATAAATATTAAATATAACATGATCTAGCTCTGTATCTTTGGTTAAAAGAAATGGAGGAAGAGGCAAGAGAGACACTGACTTGAACATATGGTATGTTCAATGTCTCATTCCACTGACTTATGGCAAGTTCTGAAGAATCAGTTCAGATGACTCACTGGTACCAAAGAAACACATGTTAAAGACAACTTTTTTTCGAAAAAGGAAAATGCTTCTTTATAGAAGAATACTGTCTAATGAATGTTGAAGAAATGAAAGGATTAAAGAATCACTATTTTAAAATCTCTAGTGAAATACGTGATTCTAGCATGGATCAATGAATAGTAAAACTGTAATAATAAATGATAAATGGGGAAGTGGATAGCTAAGCAAGACTAACCTATTAATTCACAGATTTTCTGCTAGTCACATAGGCCAAAATATTTTAAAAAATTATTTTACTGTCTTTATTTGTTGTGTCAGAAGGCTTAGGAGACAAGAGGGATGCAAGGAAGGGTGCCTGCTCTGGCATATTCACCGTAACAATTCCCCTCACCCCAGCCACAAAAGACTCTAAAGCTTCTTCGGGATAAGGCTTGTGAAATGTGGTGGATGGCCCAAGGGCTCAAAAGGCTCTCCCCTGGTGGGTGCCTAAACTCTTTAAACTTAGCAATGGGTCTTATAAGTGAATTATATTAACTAATTAAAATAGCTTTACACTGAGCTTTACTTACGCCCTTTAAATTTTGTTTCTATCTCTCCTTTCATTCCTAGACAATTGAATTCTATGTAAGTTAAAAAAAAAATCTGATTCTATGTAAGTTAATTCTAATTCTATGTAAGATATTTTAATGGTCTACCTCAAACCCACTCCTCCCCCATGCCTCTTGCCATTTCATGGCAAGACTGATCAATTGTCTGGGTTCTACAGGGGCCATTGCAGAAGGGGGATCTTTGCAACCATCAGCTATCTACTCACCTTCTCTAGAAACTTTCAGGTGAGCCTAAGTCATTTTAGTTTTGCTAGTAGTTGTATTCAATGTTTAGTTTTTGCAAAGTGAAGGACGCTAGAACTCAGTTGTAAAATTACTGCTCCCCCCCAAAAAAACAACTACAACAACACCAAAAATCAAAAACAGGAATTCAGTTCCTGTAATGGAGGCATCTGGCCCTGGACATTCTGATGATTAGCACTCTGTGAGCAGGTCTTATAAGTGAATTACATTAATTAAAAGTCTTTCTTTTCCTCTTCCCCTATGTTCTGCTTATTCCTTTTAAAATGAAAAGCAAAAATACCTTTCCAAACCCAATGGAGAGTTTATCATCAAGAATAAGATGTCAGCAAGTCTTGAGAGTAGCTGGGCTCTAGACTTCATGGGGACTTGCTTGTAAGTGATACCACTTTACAAAGCAGCATGAAACTTCACAGGAAGGCAATATAACATGCAAGAGCAGAGTGGAGAAAGGATCTGCTAGACTCCCAGACAGAGGGGCCTCATTAACCTCACATTCCTTCTTCCTCAGCCCAGCCTTGGGAATCCTACCTCCTGGATTTGGCAGGCTGGTTTTGGATTAGGAAACTTACATACAATTTAAAATAAAGAACAATGCAGTTGCTTTATGGATTTCATTTTGTTGGTGTTAGAGAAAATGGACTGTAGAAGATCAGGATATGCCTCACCAAAAATATAAAACATTGTTGAGCTGAAGGCAGTTAAGAAAAAGCAGATGCAGGAGAAGTCTTTGCTCTCATGACATAGATGACAAAGACCAAAAGGTGTTCCACATCCACTCTTTCTACAAGGGAGAACAAAGATTAACTACTATCTTAATCCATTTTCTAGAACTACATACCAGAGACTGGGTAATTTTAAAAAACAGAGGTTTATTTATATTATAGTCCTGGAGGCTGGAAAATCCAAGAGCATAGTGCCACCATGTGATGAGGGACATCTTGTTGCGTTATAACATGGCAGAGGGTATCACAGGGCAGTAGAGAGCAAGTGTGCTAGAGAGAGGTCACTTGATAACAAAGTCACTCCCATGATAACCCATTGATCCACTGATCCATGGATGTATTCATCCACTCTTGAGGACCCAGTCATCCCCCAAAGGTCTCATCTCTCAATACCAACAACATATGACCTTGGGGATTAAGTTTCTAAAACATGAAATTTAGGGGAACATTCAAATCATAGCAACCACTGAAGAAAACTTTGAACTCTGATTACCCAGAAGAATCTACATCAACAAGGTTTACTAACTAATCTTTATCTTCCAGTTAATTGCCTTCCTCTAAATTGCTTCCCTGTAAACTCAGTCTTTTTCCTTTGTCTTGTCATTTCTCTAAAAGTTTACTGCTCTATGCTGAAGATGTCTAGGGTGGAGTTCAAAGCCATCCCTTTGAGAATTATTCATCCACTGGGTATCTTTTAATGTATGTGAAATTTACATTTTCATATACTTCTACTTGCCTTTCTCTTGTTAATCTGTCTTTTGTAACAGGACTCTCTTCCAAGTAAGAACCTCTGGGGCTATTATTTTTCCCTTACAGACCTAAGGTGGACTTTGTATTTCCAATTATGTTATAGCCAAATGGCAATTCTATGGGTGTTCCATAGATCCCTCAGCCTTTGGCTTACTTTCCTTTCCTCTTTGATAGCAGGGCTCTCTGTTTTTATCTTCATGGGTTCTGTGCTTTGAATTGATTTTTGAGTATGTATTATATATTAACTACCACCCCCAATAACTTCTGGTTTTCATTTAGCATTGTAAATTAGTCTTACCTGGTATTCCTCCTGGATGGATGTATTGGGAAGTTCTATTGGTGAGATTCTAGGAGGCTAATCTAAGCACGATTATGGGTGGAGTGGAAGGATCCACCAGATATAGTTTCCTGTGAGGTTATACTATCAGAATCAAGTCCAAGAATCAGGAGGGAGCTGAAGAGGTCCAGCTGAGAAGGGGAATCTGTCAGGTAAAAGGGCCGAAGACCAAGACCAGACCAGGCCACAACAAGCCTTTATTAGGGGAACAGATCTGCTGGGCTGTCTCTGAACAAAGGAGAGACAAAAGCAATATGGCCGGGGCAGGGAGAGTCTTTTAT
>NW_004624748.1:3620425-3631987 GCF_000247695.1 Heterocephalus glaber | reverse complement strand
CTTTCTAGGCGGGAACAGGGGCATGCTGGGAAGAAGGGTTTATTCTTTGGTGGGAGCAACCATCTTGGCATGATGTCACACAGGGGAGGGGGCAAGGCACCCTAGGAAGAGGGCAGCTATTGTACTTAATAGCTGCTGAGGTGGTGGGAGACCTATCAGAATCTATGAAGTCAAAGCATGAGGTGAACAGTTGGAGTGGAAAATCAGAGATCTAGAGAAATTCCCTGTATCATGGTTTGTCCATGCAGAAACTTTTATGTGCTATGAAACTTTTTTGAGCCTGGATGGGAAAATTGATGAAAGGAGCTAGGGGAAATAGATAATTCCAGGTACCAAATGCCAGTTTTGGGGACATGCCCCAGTCTGGAGGATTATGCAAATGGATAATAGCCAATTTATAGATTTTCATCCACTTTTATTACTATAACAAAATCTCTGAAACAGTCTAACTTTATAAAGATAATAGGTTTACTTAGTTCATAGTTTTGGAGGTTCAAAGGCCTAGTGATGGCATCACCTCAGTTCCTGGCTGTTACATCTTGGCTAGCGCACGTGTGTGTGGGAGAGATCATACTGCCAAGCAGGAAGCCAGAGGGCAATCCAGGGCTCAAATACGCTCTTATATGAACTCATTCTCATGAGCGCTCACTCCAAGAGACTAGCATTCTCTTTTGAAGGCAGTACCCCAAATGACCTAAGGACCTCTCATTAGGCTCTACCTCTTAAAGTTCTCACCACCTCTACACACGCACACACACACACCATTTCTAGCCTAGAATATGCTCTCTGCCTGTGTTATTATTAATCTTATTTGACAACTTTCTCTCCAAGTGACTTTTAATTATTTATTTAATTAACTCACTCCCTTATAAGACTTTTTTATTTATAGATTGATTATTCCAAAGAGTGACCTAAGTTTTGCCATCTGTTCAAGAGGAGACTTGTCACAGATGCTGCCTTTCTTTGCCTTTTGCAGGTCCAGGATAGACAGGTAAGTAAATAATATGTTTTGCTTTTCCCCAATTACATCCAATTCCAGTACCTATTGAATCCCTTCTTCACCATACTCTTTCTTAGACGCATGCCTCCAGTGTACAGGCCAGTCACAGTCAAAGCAAAGGGTGCTCTAGTGCCCTGGGCATATGTGAGCCAGGCTCGCTTGTACTCACTGTCTTCTTTACTGCAAACAGTAAAACAGTATCTGTAGCTGGGATTTCTTTTGGGGAATTATAAAATATGTGAACCAATATGGAATCACTTTGGTATTTGTTCTGTGTGAATTCCTACAATTAAATAATACTTGTCCCTATACATCACTGGTTTTGTTCTTAAGGTTCAAACATCAAAATTATGTTAAATGGCATTTTCAGTCAGGGTCAACTTATAACAACTCTTGCTCTTTTAAAGATTTGAGCAAAGAAGCTCTGAGTCAGCCATGATCATTTTATTGAAGCTTGGAGTGTCAAGATGCAAACAGTTAGGGGCATGCTGGATGTATTCAAGTTGGAAAATTGAGAGCCCACTAAAGGACAATTGCTGGAAACACTCTATAAACAATTTTTAGTAAGTTTACTGAGAATGGGCAATTTGTTTTGAAATGATAAAATCATGGAATTGTTTAGAATACCCACATTGATCCTTTGAAATTTTTCTGCATGCTGTGAATTTGAAGATGACCAGCAGGATATTTGAGCACTTTCATTCTAATGTTTTACCCTATCCAGATGTTAAGTGTGGGTGGGTAAAAAGGAAATGTCCCCAAATGGTTCTCTTCTTATTCCTGTAGCTCAATAAATTTCCTGCTCTTATCAGTCTTCCTAAAATATTAATTACTATTCAGAGACACATATATTGACACACCCTTCCTGTCTACACAAATGGCCCTGATGCTGACAGGAAAATCAAGAGAACTGAAAGTATTCTGGTTGTCAATCTGTATATTAACTCCTCACTTGGAAGGAGCAAAAGGAATTTCCAAACTGATATCACCTAATATAGGGATGGCAGCCATAAGAATCCAGGCAGCTCTGAGGTAGAAGCCATTCCCTGCATTGTGCTGCTCCTCAGGCCTCCCTCAGCCTCAACCGAGGATTAGATATCTCCTTTCTTTCTTCTCCTTAGCACTTTGCTGATATCCATTATAAGCATTACTCAAATTGCTTATTTTCATGTCAGTCTCCAATGAACTATAAGTCCTTAGGACAAGGACTGACTCTTAGCATCATTGTCTTATCAGTGCATTATTGTATTATCAGCTAAATCAAATAAAGAATAGTAAGAAGTGACTGAAAAAAATTTGCTGCTAAGCATTTCAGGCAATTAAGGAATAAAATATACATGTATATAGGTATATATAAGTATATATTTATATGTACTTACATATGAAGTGTGATAACAAATACAGTGAAAAAAGGTTTTCTGCAGTTTAAAGTTTTTCTAAAAACTTTATCACATTAAAAGACACATTGCTATAAATGCCCTTCAAAATACTCTCCCTTGCTTTGAGCACACTTATCATATCATTTTTGCCCTTTTTTGAAGCAGTTCAGAAAGTCCTTTTTGGTGAGTGTCTTTAGTTCTGTTGTTATGGCCAAATTGAAGTTGTGAATCAATTCAAAACCCTTACCTTTCATAGTCATTTTGACTTTGGAGAAGATCCAGAAGGTGCACAGTGCCAGATTTAATGAATAAGGTGGATAAGTATACACTATAATGTTTTTGTAAGCCTGTAATTCTTTTGGATGGCACTCATCAGCATTTACCATATTTTTAATTATACTTCGTAAAAATAATCACAAAGGACAACTTCCAGAACTGCTTCAGAAAGTGGCAAGAATGATGGGATTAGTGTGTCCAAAAAAAGGAGGAGTATATTGAAAGGGATTAATGGCAATGTGTCTTCTACTATAACAATTTTTAGTTTAAGCATTCACCTAATTTTTTCATCACACCTCATATATGTATATATGTGTCATACATATATGTTTGAGTAACATGGTTTCATTCTTCTGGGAATTATTTGTAAAAGTAAGAAACAAATCTATGTAAAATAAATCACCATGAAAGTTTCTCATAAGACTAAGATCATTTCCAGTTGGCTTCTGAGACTCAAAGGACTTAGCAGATTAAAATCATTTTAAAAAACAATATATTTTAGCCATAGATATCTGTTATTAATGTGTTAACTAGTATAGCTTTTTAAAAATCTCATAGTATTTCTCTCATTGATAGGAGATCTCCGGCCCCAGAAAGCCTGGGGACTTTAGTAGTAGAACTCTCTATTGCCTCAGAAAACCTAGTATTTGGAAAAAAAAATAACTAGATTAACTATAGTAAACTTCTTTTGTCTGTCCACTTTTGTCACCAGGTTTTGGGGTCCTGAGGTCTTCCAGAGGTGGTTTCTAGGTTCTTCTTATTTTAAACAAAGAATCAAAGAATTGGACAAAACAAGTACAAAAGCTAATGAAGTTTTATGTTTATTAAAAGTAGGAGAAGAAATATGCTCTGCAAAGCGACTTTTGGCCAAGTAAAAGTAGGAAAACAAGTATAGTCTACAGCGTGAGAGCAGACTACTGTGAAAGAACACAGTAACACAGAGCTCAGTGGTGACTGTCCTTTTGTAATCTCCTACTCCTCAGACTGACATCAGGTCCAGGCCATTGCAACCAAAACTTCTCAAGTTCTCCAGAGAAGTACATGTTCAGGTTTTGGGAACTGTTCTGTGCATGTGCTCTGGAACTTCACAGGTCATGCCTACTTTCCTAGCCAGCCTGCCACACCCTAATTGTGTATGTCATTTAGATTAGAAAGCTTCTAAGTTTCTTGCAGCTTTCAAACATTATAATTTATTTCATTCACTTTATTTCTCTCACTGTCATTCTCTCATTTTTTTTTCTCTCTCTCTAGATACAGATATATAGCCAACATTATGATGTCATTCATGAGTATGTTAGTATGTATTTCCTATGAATAAGGGCATTCTACTACATAGTAACATTTTTTTCATTCTCATGGACAAGAAAAATTAGTATAAATGTTATGGTTTATATCTAGATGTCCTCCCAAAGCCTCATGCACTCATAAGTGGGGATTTTAGGAGGTAATTGGATCATGGGAGTGTGATATTCATCAGTGGATTAACCCACTGATGAGTTTATAGTTAAATGTGATGTTGGGAGGTGAAGCCTGGTCAGAGGAAGGCATGGCCTGGAAGGGTTTATTTTCCTCCATCCTCTCTTGGTCACTCTCTTTCTCCTCCTGCCATGCCATGAGATGTTTCTCCTCTGCTATGCTCCTCTTCCATGTGCCCTACCTTGTAGCCAGTTGACTATGGACTGAAGCCTGTACAAACTGTGAGCCAAATAAACATCTCCTCCTTTAACTTGCGGGTCTCAGGTTTTTTTGTCTCACCAACAACATAACTAAGACAAAGTATTGTCTAATATACAGGTCATATTTAACTTTCTTAATTTTCCCCAAACTGGTTTTCATCTGATACAGAATCCAGTCAAGATCCACATACTATATTTGCTTGCTGTTTTGGCCTCTTTTACTACAGTACAGTTCTCAGTTTTCTTACACTTGTGCTTTTTTAAAAAAATTATTTTTCTGGCAAGTTCAGGAAAATTGTCATTGAAAGTATCCCACTGTCTTGGTTTTATGTGATTGTTTGCTAGTTATTGAGTTCAAGTAAAACTATTTGATAAGAATACTGTGATAAGAACACTGTATTAATGATATTGTGCATAATTTTCATTTATTTTTAATTATTTTAAGCATAAGTATAGTATAATAGAATAGCAGAAAATTTGAAAAATAGAAAAGAAAATGAAGCCACTAATAATCCCACTGTCCCAACAAATGATAAAATTTTGATGTATTTTCAGAATTTTCTTTTTAGCATAATTTTAATTACATTGTGATCCAGCTTTGTATTCTGGTTATTTTTGAGATAATGTGACATCATAGGCATTTTCATTGCAATTAGTTTTACATTAATATTAGCATTTATCGAGGAATTAATTAATTAACTATAGCATCAAACACACTATACACATTATTTTCTTTTAAAGTTTATGACAATCTTATGAAGGAAGTTTTATAATTATCCCCATTTCAGATCTGAGGAAACTGAGATTCCAGTTTCCCAGCTAGCAAAGCACAAAAAAGCAATTTGAACCCAAGGGAATATGATACCACTGCACATTTATTGACTGTGCTTTGATTTTTTCATTTCATGTAAACACAGTAGCAGATGTTATCAGCTTAGGCCTGCCCTGCTTTTTTAGAATATTTTACAAACCCTGACTTTTTTAAACCATCTCCTTTGAATTATTACCATAGTCCCAGACTTGTATCAGAGAAAAAAATATAACTTGTCTAAGCATAGTAAACTGTTTTGCCTGGGAAAACACAGATTAGTGCTTTCTCTTTTTCTCCTAAGAACTTCATCTAAACAAATTTGGTTTTCTCATCTATTATCAAGGACAGTGTCATTTATAAGTAAATGGCAAAGTCATCAAGGAGTCAGGTAGGGGTAAGTGAACAAAACAAACCAAATATGATAACTACCAGGGTCAAGGTCTCAATTACACTGAGCCAGCCTAGGAGATGGGCAGCAGGGTTTTGACTCTGGGTGCCCTAGCTCCCTCTTCAAGGACCTGTGGCCCTTGACAGCAGCATGGTGGTGGGACTTACCTGTTTTCTTTTTGTTCCTAATAGGAACATCCAGAATTTAAATTGTGGAAAATCAAGCTAGTGTTAAAGGTCTCTGATCTGAGCACACCCCACGGATTAGAAATGTGTTGGATGTCAAAGCCCTGAGAAACACAAAATCTAATACTTCTAGATATACTTTAGCATGGGTTAAATACTTCCATTTGCTCAAAGCCCATGGTTCCAGCCAGCAAAGATACAGCAGGAGCAGCATCCATTGCCAACACGGCCTCTGGGATGGCTCCAGGCACAGCAGGAAAGAGCTGGATGCATTTCAACTGCAGCCAAGTCAGTGGTTTAAGTTTATACATGTGTCTTAAATGTTATGGCTCTTATCTTTTAGACATGGCATTCCTATGCCCCAAAGAATATCTATTTAAAATTTAAAAATTAAAAAAATCAAAGACCCCATTTCATCAAATGAGTCTAAGAATTTAGGAAAAATAGCTGTTAATCATTTTTGGTTGACCCTTTCCTTAGAACCTTTCCTGTAACACAGCCCAGATATTCAATCATTTACTAAAAGGATTAAGACACATATTTTGTGATTCAAAATAAAAATAAAGTGAAATAAAAAGGTTTTTTGTAGTTTTATTTGATTCAAGATTGGAGATAATGATGAGACCTTAGAAAATTTCTCTTATAACTTTTTTAATACTTGATATCCAGAATGATAAAAAAAATCAAGAGACATGATTAATCCTTCAAAGCCTAATGGTCCATTTTTGAAAAAACCATAACAATGGAACATAATGAAATGCTTTCTCTTTAAATTCTTGTTCCTTGAATTTTTCTAGGTAACATATATGAATTTTGTGCAAAAATTCAAACAATTTTAATCTTCAGCATAAATGGGTTAACTCATGAAAATAGCTATATTTGGCTATAGAATGGCACAGGCCTGGTAAGTTATTCTATGATCCTATGTGTAACAAGTTTAAAGTTTATATTTACCCCAATATATCAATTATCTATTGTCATGATGATACTATACAACAAAGAAACAAATTTTCTGTGGTATGTAACAATAAGTATTTATAGGTACTACATTTGGAGTGCTTGGTTAGGCAGTTGGCTATTCTGCTTTTGGATGTACATGTTAACATATCTTGGCATCAACCAGTTGTTGGCTGAGCTAAGCTGCCCTCGACAGGGATGATTAGAACAACATGGTTCTGTTCCACATGTCTCTCACTTTTAGCAGCCGTATTCACAAGAAATGGCAAAGCCACAAGACAATTTCAAATTTTTGTGTTGAATCTGCTGAATTTTGTGGGACAGTGTTAGTTGCATAGTTTCAAGGGATGGAGCAGGTAGGTTATCCTATCCAGAGTAGGAAGGCACTGTAAAGTAAACATGGTCAAGAAACCTGGGCCCATAATTTCAATACCCAGCAGGTGACACTATGCCCTGTAGAGTTAAAATCAGAACGGATTATTTACGAATAGCTAATATTCAGTGCAGATCCAGTCATGTGGCTACCTGTACAAAGAAAGCAGACACCTGGGGGCTGTTTTATAATCCAAAGCACAAGAAATTATTTGATGTTAAATGGTAGCTATAAAGATTCACTCTGGCAAAATTGCAATCATTGATTTGTTGATCCAATGTAATCCAGTCAAAACTCCAGCAAGGTGCTTGTTAGAAATCAACAAACTGATTCTAAAATTTATATGGAAAAGCAAAAGGAAATAAGGTATCAAAAACAAATTTGAAAAAGAATACAGTTAATTTAAAGATTTATCTACAAATTTATAGTAATTGAGAATGTGCATATTAGTAAAAGAGTAGACACAGAGGTCAATAGAATAGAACTAAATACAAAATAGATTGACAGATAAAAGGATAATTAATTTGCAAATAAGGAGCCAAAGAAATGTAATGGAGGAAGATAGTTTTTTCAACAGATGGTGCTGAAACCACAAATATTCATATCCAAAAAACATGATCCTCAGCCCATTCCTTGCCTCATACACGAAAACAATCCAAGATGAAATATAGAGCTCCATATAAAATTTACCAATAAGAAATTTCTAAGGGAAATATAGGGGAAAAGTCTTTGCAAGCATTAAGAAGTCTTACTTTCTTAGCTAGGACACCAAACTCATGACTCATGAAAGAAAAATATGCAAGTCTTCATCAAATTGAAAAACAGTGTGCTTTAAAAGTTACTGTTAAGGACCCCGTGCTCTGCCCACTGCTACGAGTCTGTGCATGGTGAAGATCCTGGAAGCATGGAGCCCCCACTCCATCCTACGCTCTGCCCAAGCTGACCAGTTTACCTACCCCGCCTCTGGCCTCCTGGCTATGCCACTACCTGGTTCCACACTACAGAGGCACAGAGGGTCATAAAGGCCATTGTCCTGAGAACCAGAAGATAGAGCAGAAGTGAGCAACAGAAAGAGGGCCTCTCTAAGGCTCCTCGATGAAAACTGAAGCCCACTGGAAAAGTGAAGAGAATCTCTGCAATAAAGGCACACCAGACCACTGTACTTAGTAAGTTGGAGGGATCATCACCTCCCATCAGAACCTGGACTATCTTCAGGGGAAAGGCAGCTGGAACCTGCAGTAGAACCTTGCAGAGTTCAACCCTGTAGGAGGAAAGGGAGTTCAACTTGGGACTAGCATCCAGAAATCTGCCTGAATTTCACAGGTCTGCTACTGCCTTGCTGAGACTAATTGACTTATATCTGCACACAGCTGCCCACATTGTCTATTGTGACAGCAGAGACGCACTCTGAAGGAGGCCCTTCATTTTTATTTTTTGTTATTTCCAAAAAATTTTTTTCTATTTTTAATTTTTGTTTTTTTCTTCTCTTTTCAAATCTTTATTTTTCTCTTCTTTTTTTCTTTCTTTTCTCTTTGCTTTCTCTCTCTCTAACTCATTCACTCACTGTCCCACATTATTCTTCATCTCCTTTTTTGTTCCTCTGTTGGACCTAATTCAGATTTCTTCTTTATTTTTCTTTTCTCTTCTTTTTTCTTCTCTCCATTATCATTAGTTTTAAAGGAAAATAAATACAGTATCTAGCCTCCCTATTGCTGTTAGGTTGTTCTGTTCATGTCTTTGTTCTTTCATTTTGCCTTTTCCTCTTGTCCTCAACAGTTTCTTAGAGCTTGCATGATCTTCCTGTGTCAACTGGCCTCACTGTGAACCTTTCCCTATCCTTCTACCTATTTATCCCTCCCTCCCCATCTCTTTCTAACTCCCCATCCTGAAGGGTAAAGTTGCTATATTGAAGAGTTTATTCACTATAAACATATGTTGGGCTGGTCCTTGATTTTGATATAATTCACAGTTAAAGGTGATAGATTAATAACTGCCACAAATTGTCATTTAGTAAGCTGTGTTTGATGCTATGGTGTTGCTGACTGTGTCATTTGGGCTATGGTGTTGTGATTGCCTTCCTGGTATAATGAAAAAGAGAGCCTCGGAGTCATTAGAGACTCAAAACCTAAAGACCAGCTATATCTGGAAGACACATCTGAGAAGCAATCATTCCACAAGGGTTCTAAACACAAGCAACAAAGATACTTACAATAAGCAATTTTGAAATATCAATCCAGGAGTTAAACCAAGGACAGTACCAATAACAAAAATGAGAAGACATTAAAGCAAGGCACAAACTCAGACTTCCACCCCAGCAAAGGCAAATTCTGGGGGAAATGAGGTGGAAAAGTCTGATAATCAGCCACCTGGACACCCTGAACTGATAGCACAAGAAGTAACAAACAGATGAATGAGGCTCTGGAAAAACTCAAAACAGAAGTAATTTCCCAGATGACTACAAAGATGGTGAGTAGAGTGAAATACATGATTAGAGGCTCTAGAACAGAAACAGATAAAAAAAATAGATGATCTCAGAACCATGCTGGAAACCATGAATGCCCAGCATAAGAAAGAAATGGAAACCATGATCACCCAACATAAGAAAGAAATGGAATCCATGAAACAGATCCAAACAGATATCCAGGGGATTAAAAATGCCATTGAAAGTATTCACAGTAGATTAAGGGAATGTAAAGCTAGAGTATCAAATATAGAAGACAAATTTTTGGTTAGTGACCATGAAAACAGAGATTTCTTCAAAATAGTAGGGGACCATGAGAAATCAATCCAGCAGGTGCTAGATGATGCAAAGAAGAATAACATAAGACTGATAGGAGTCCACGAAAAAACAGGAGAAAGTACAATTGACATAAAAAAACTGTTCACAGAAGTGATAGTGGAAAACTTTCCAGAGGTAGAGAATTGGACACACAGATAAGTAAGGCATATAGAACTCCAACTAGCCATGATCAAAAACAATGTACACCTAGAAATATAATAGTCAAGATCCCAGAAATCCAACAGAAGAACAAAATTCTACAGGCAGTTAGAGAAAAGAAACAGATCACATACAAAGGAAGGCCATGTGAAGCACAGCAGACTTCTCAACACAAACCCTCAAGTCAAGGAGAGCCTGGAGTAAAGTATTTGAAGCTCTAAAAGAAAATAACTTCCAACCTAAACTGTTGTATCCTGCAAAATTACCTTTCAAAGGGAAGCAAAGCTTCCAAATTCATTCCTGGAAGCAAGTGTAATATTTGATTCAAAAAACAGGGAAAGACCCAACCAAAAAAGAGAACTACAGGCCAATCACCCTAATGAACATAGATGCAAAAATCCTCAAGGAGATACTAGCAAACAGAATACAGAGGGTCATCAAGAAGATTATACACCCCGAACAAGTTGGATTTATCCCAGGGATGCAAGGATGTTCAACATCCATAAATCCATAAATACAATACATTATATCAACAAAGTCAAGGACAAAAACCATATGATCATCTCCATCGATGAAGAAAAGGCATTTGACAAAATCCAACACACATTCATGATAAAAACGCTACAGAAAACTGGAATAGAAGGTCTTTATCTCAACCTGATTGAGGCTATCTATGAAAAACAAGCAGCCAATATCATACTCAATGGTCAAAAACTGAAAACTTTCACACTAAAATCAGGAACAAGAGAAAGATTTCCACTATCATCACTCCTGTTCAATATACATTTGGAAACATTAGCCACAGCAATCCGACAAAAGAAAGAAATATAATGAATAAAGATAGGAAAGGAAGAAGTTAAGCTGTCATTATTTGCTGATGATATGATAATTTATATAGAAGACCCAAAAAATTTAGTCCAAAGTTTTCCAGATCTAATTGACAAATTCAGTAGAGTAGTTGGATACAAGGTCAACACTCAAAAAACAATAGCCTTTTTATATGCAAATAGCAGACTCATTGAGAGAGAAATTTGGGAAATAATTCCTTTTACAATAGCATCTAAAAAAAATGAAATATCCAGGAATCATCCTAACAAAGGAAGCAAAAGATCTCTACACTGAAAACTACAGCAGTCTGAAAAAGATTGAAGAGGAAATAAGAAAATGGAAAGATATCCCTTGTTCCTGGGTAGGAGGAACCAATATAGTGAAAATGGCAATACTTCCAAAATTACTACAGAGATTTAATGCAATGCTGATTGAAATTCCAACAAAATACTTCACAGAACTAGAGAAAACAAACCAAAAATTCATTTGGAATCAGAAGAAACCTAGAATAGCAAAAGCAATTCTAGGCAACAGAGACATGGCAGGGAGTATCACAATCCCCAAATTGAAACTATACTACAAAGCTACTGTGGTAAAAACAGCATGATACTGGCAAAGAAACAGAATTGAGGATCAGTGGAATAGACTAGAAGATGCAGAAACAACTCCAGACATACTCAGCCACCTCATTTTGGACAAAGGAGCCAACCACCATCATTGGAGGAAAGATAGCCTATTTAATAAATGGTGT